>VYZV01043780.1:63649-110348 GCA_013401275.1 Pandion haliaetus | reverse complement strand
CAAAAAAAGCCAAGGGCAACTGGGACAGAAATTTAAATCAACCTGTCATTGTAGCCACTTTAAACCTGAATTCACGTTGTGTTTGAGACCGTATTTCATTAAGCTATGTTCATAGCACCTGCTATGATATCTTTTTCTAGGGCATTTTTTTCCTTGCAGGTTTGCTGTACTATCACCTACATTTTACCAAAATGAAACAGATACAGTGGGAGACTTGCTCAACATCAGAGTAGGCTGGTGTGGTCGAAATGGCAAAAGCACAGAAACAATGTGGAAAAGGTCTGTCTAGTCTGAACAAGAGGGACTTGAATGGCATTGATGTTGTAAGTATTTATATGAAGTCTCAAATGAAAAGACAATGTCAAGACTCTTTCCATTACCTCTTCTTTTTATTCCTAAAACTGGCAATGTGTGGCTTGAAAATAGAATTGTTCTGACCTTAAACATTGTGCCGTACTTCAAATACACTATAGTTCATATTTTCCTCAGGGATTTTTAACTTTGGATTATTATTCCTCACGGTTTCTCATCTTCTCTTTCTCTTTCTCAATTTAACCTCCTTTTATTTATGACACTACCCACATCCAAGCAGCCAAGACATCTCCTATGAGCAATACTCCCAAAGTAAATTCCACTGAGGTTTAGGAGCACACCTCTTCCTTAATCTAGGCACAGCTGCCTTTCTTTATTACAAGAAGATCCAAATACAGTCACTATTTTCAGACAAGCTCATGCACCCTAAGAGGTTGCATATAGCATTTTGTACAAAACCATTGAAACAGACAGCCTCCTCCACCTGCCTGCATGTTGTTTAGCTTGGGGGTAGGTTGAAGTCAGTCCTGTACCCAAGGTTCTGTGACATGCCACAGTTCTCTCCAGCATAACAGGACTTCCCAAGGAGTACCCAGGGCTAGCTAGCACTGTTGCACGTAACAGTCTGGTACACAGTGGGGAAAGAAAACCCATTTTGCTGAAAAGAACCAAACATACAGGCATCAACTGTGAGGTGCTTTGAGTCCCCCTCCGAGGCGCTACATCATGCCACCGGTGACAGTCCGGAGCCAACAGTGGTGCATGTCTTACCCTTAGACCCTTCATAAGACCATGGAGATTTGCATGCAGACTCCAGATCCAAGCTGCAAGACTGAAACTGTCTCTGCATTCTTGGGTAGATCTGTCTCAGGCGAGGATTACATGGCAAAAATCCCATATGAAAAAACATAAAAGCACATGAAAACTATATGGTCCAGGGAGGAGAAGAATGAGAAAGGCCCTCCATAATGCTACAGACAAGACGACTGTGCCTGTGTGGAGTGGCTGAGAAAAAACATACATTTTAAATTAGTCCCTTGGCAAATGTATGGTTCTTGTTCAGTCCTACTACACAGGACAGAAAGCATCGGCCTGGATCCTGTAGTTCCTCAATGCGCTCTGTAAAAGAGACATTTGGTGAATGTCCCAAATGTATGTTAGCAGCTAGAGAGAAGAAGTCAGAGCTGAGAGTCACAGTATCTCTCTGTTTCAATTCTTTTCCTGATGCAGAAAGCCTGTGGTATTACATGAGCTAGAACACGAGTTAGAGCAGCTCCTAGCACCTTTTCAGTTTCCAATCTGGACTGTTCAGGCCTCCCTTGAACTCAAAAATCAATGTGTTGTAAGTGTTGAGAGTTTGTTGATTTGCATAACTTCAGGGGCTTTGGTAAAAGCATGTCTTGAAAATCTTTCCCAGGCTTGAAGTAAAAGCAGTCTTTATTACAGCGTAGGCTTAGCCAATCATGCAATGCCTCTGTGCATGTGTCTCCTAACTAAGGCAATACATACAGGTGAAGTAAGTGTAAGGTGACTTTGTCTGGAGAAAGTCAGTCTTATTAAAAAGAAACCCGAAAGTAATCACTTCCTTTTGCCAATACTTCCTTGTCATGGGACAACATGTGTCTCTATTATGTCTGTGTAAGACACAGAGTTTTCATACTTGATCTAGGCAATAAAGATAGCAATTTAATTCTGATGGTAAATAACCATTTTCCCTCCCATAAGCAGTCTTGGCTCTCATCAGCTCTTATACTGCCCTGTTCACATTAATCGTACCCAAATTCCTTCTGGGGAGACGCTGAAACCTATTTCCTTTGACCAGAGACTCAAGTCTATAATTAATTCCTGCTACTATCAACCCTGAATTCAGATCAAACTTTTTGAGAAAATCTAATAGCGGTTGCCAATTAAATCATTAGGCTCAGTTATCTTAAACAGATGCAAATTTTACTGAGAAAACTCTGAAGTAAACAGCTGTTGAGAGAGGAGTTATCTTATACCACAAGTGATAAAATATTGCTAATCAGGCAATGTTTCATTTTCCTAGGGTGAAAATACGACTCTTGGGAGGATACAAATCCTGAAGAACTTGGATGTGATTCCTGAACTACTTTCTTCTGAACTACTGGGTCTCTTGAGCTTTGCCACTCCTCCTCTTCAAAGAAAAACATCTGCAAAAAGAGGGAACATTAGTTAACCTTGTGTTTCTCTTAGGGCCAATCAGCAAGAGTGATTAATGGTCTGAAAGGAGAAAATCCTTCTTAGCATGGGCCCAAAGAATGACCTGAAGGATTGCTGTAATGTGGTATCTCATACACAGTTTGTGATGGCACCTACTTGCCCCCATTTGTGCTTACAGGTATAGTTTCAACACTAATTTAGGACTGGTCATTTTTTTTCATAATATCATAGTTCAGCACCTCATACAGCATTTAGGGATTGTCTTTTCTTCTTTACTGCATGCAGGACACACTGCCTTAGAGAACACTGTATACCAGGGAGAAAATCTTGCATACTGTGTCTGTTGGTGAGTGGCACTCTGTAATTCCCCCAGAGAGGGCAAGCACTTGTCTAACTCAGGAGGCTTAGACATGGCAGCCTGCTTCAGCCACCTGTGGCAGTATGATGTGCTGTTACGCATGTTCCTTAGCTCCCACCTAACCACTGTGGATTCTCAGCCCAGGTTTTTGCTTTCTTGTACTTGACTTCATGGTTTTGTCTTTTTCCTTCTCAGGAACACAGCTTCTCATTTACCTGCCTTTCATCTTCTCAAACACAGGTTGACTAAGATTTGCAGCACACTTAGTAATCACAGATTCACCCGCTAAGTATCACTCTCCCCAGCTGTTACTAAACTACTCCTTCACAGGTGGCATCCTGATCTGTCATATAATCCCTGAACACATTTTCTTCGAAGTATTGGCTAATGGTTTCAACAAAAGCAGCACTTCGTCTCATTGCTATTCTCCCCTTTAGCAAATCCTACTATTTAGGAGCCACCATTTGTTACCACTCACTGATGCACCACGACATTAAAAAGAACACTGCATGGATGTGCTGGCAATGCAGTAACACTCTGCACCTCTGTTCCCTCTTCCTTTCACTCACCCTGGATGTCTGGATTGTAGTGCTTCATCCTAGGAAGCAGAGCAGAGATGAACGAGGCTGGAGGAGGTCACGTGGCTTTGGCTCAGAAGTCTCTGAAGGCTGGACCTTTCATGGACCAGGAGGATCTTTAAGGTGAATGTTTAACTAGACTATTGAAACTAGTTCCAAACCTGAAATTTGTGTCCAGTTTGTGGCATGCCAGGCCATAATCAGCGGGGAACTTTTTGCTGCCCCAAGAGAATTACCATTACTTAGAATATCCCTGCTTCTCCTTTATTCTAAGTCAAGGTTTAAAAGCGAAAACATGAGGGGTTTTTTGCTTGAGGATGATATTACAATCATGTCAATGCTTGATTTCAAACATTTTTCCTGCAAATTAAAATTTTGAGGAAAAGAAATTGAATCAATTCATTGACATTCCCATCCTGCTTCAGCTCTAATCTGATACTGAAAATGCAGTAGACCTGATTTGTTTCAACACAGAGGCACTTTCTGACAAAAAGAGTGTTTTGAAGAACTGTTTCTCCAATAGCAGTTACAGAGGCAGGTTGAGAGATTTCCAGGATCTGTTCTGCTACCTGGCCATTACTCCAACCCTCCTCTCTGCAGCTTGTCAATGGCATTCATATCATTGGGATATCAAAAGAAAGGGGCTACTTTATCAACCAGCAGACTCTGGGCTTATCATAATGGTCGAGGGAGCTGCTTTGGAGCATAGTTACATGTAGGAAAGCTGAGTTGCAAGTTCCAGGCTTGCATTTGGATTGCAGTCCTTTATGCCTTGGCATAGCTGAGCTGACTTTAACAACCACCTCAATGGGAGGCATGCACAGCTGCAGGATGAAATCATACAGTGCTAAATGAGAAGGGAAAAGTTCTGTGGCTTTCCCTGCCCTATGAGTCTTGTTCATCAGGACTTCAGGAGGTCAGAGAGGTGCATAGTAGGTGACACAGGGACACTCAGCATCAGCTGGTGTGCAAGTACACACAGCTTTATCTGTAAAATTAATATATTCAGTCCTGACAAAGTAATCCAAGATAAGCGAGGAGTGAACCAGAGCTTGTCTTATTAGGATGCAATATAATTAACTTAAAATTACTTATTTAGTGAAATTGTGATGATCAGTGTTGTGTTATCTCTGCAGATGACAGGGTTATTAGCTTCAGGCTGCCCAAGGGTACAAAGTAGGAATGAACTCTAGTTAAATAGCAGGCATGTATATGCCACATGTAACACATTAATACCCCCTCCCTGTTTTCTCCCCATCATGCCCCTGGCCACACCTCCTTGGTCTTTTACTTCTTTGACCTCTGGCATGTATTAAAAAACTACTGACAGTCAAAGGTCAGTATAGTCACTCGCTACTGGTTGTGAACAACATTAATCAGAATTTAATTTCAGCTGCTGCAACACAGTGTGAAATACAAGTACTTTCTTCAAACACCTCCTGATTTTCTCTCCCAACCTGCCAGATTTCATTAAAATTGCCCAACTGAACTTTATCTTGTGGTGTTCAGGTCACATACACAAAATGATTATCAAATAAGCAAAAGAAAAAGCCCCAAACCAAACCAAAATAAAAACAGACTAAGAAAAGAATATAATAAGAACATGAAATGTCAGCCTTGGGCCACTGCAAAGGCATAGAGAGGGATTCAAATCAGCAATAAAAAAGCTTCTTTTTATTCTTCAAAATGTAAACAGTTTTTCATAGTGACATTCAGCTGCTTATAAAAAACAATACTGCAATCCTAAGGGTTAGTTTAATGATACTCCTTGGTATTCCCTCACCCTGAATTTCTGAATTTCTTGTGGTTTGTCCATCTCCATGCCCTGTGGCACCTTGCCCCACAGGATGGCAGGTCCTTCGAAGAAGGACCTTGGCTGATGTGTGTCTCAGACTCTGTCTCTCTGCCATGGGGTGCAGAGCTGGAGGACCCAGATGGGGGACCAGCATTGCCCACACCGCAGGTGATCAGATACGCAGGCTCGGTCCTTCCTTCCTCCCTCTCCCCCAGCCATGTGCCAGGGCTCACCCAAAGCCTGTGCTGGGGCACAGGTTTGCATCAAAGCAGTTGATTGGGATCAGTCCTGTGCTGACAGTTTGATTCTGCACTGAAGCATCTCTGTAAGACAGTTCCAGTGGGCAGGCATGAGCAGAAGTCACTGGCAGCACAGCTGTATTGAATACAAAATTAGGGGCACCCCTTTCTAGCTGGAAATAAAGGATATGACCACCTGGAAAGCCAGGGCAAAGTTTTATTCTAATTTACTTTTTAGGTATCATTGATCCCCTGCCATTTTACACATTTTTATTCTGAAGAGAAAAAGATATGCATCTCTATAATATTCAAATTTGGTTATCATAAGGTTTATGTTACTATTTTAAATGGTACCTACAAATTTTAGTTTGTTTCAATGGAGTTCTTTTTTAAAACAAATTCACAACATTCTTTACTCGTGCTCATAAATTGGCTATAATTTAAAGTTCAGTGTCAACAAAATCAATACCTAGTAGCTTTTGCAATCTGTCCATGTCTCTTTAGAGACAGAAAATACCGCATTCAGGATAGAAATGGACAGCTGCAGAATGTAAATTCCACATGTAAACAAGAAATAGAGATAATTAGAATTTCAACAACCAGAATGAGACATTTCAGCAAGGGTAGATCAGACTGAGGCACTCAGAAGTCTCTCTGCGAGAGGAGATACTTGCAACACCTCTCCATCTTTCACACATCTTTGGCTCATTCTGGCCATGTTTCTTAAATAGGTTTCTCAGCAGAGGACCTTTAAAAGTGGGGTAGACATTCCTGTAAGGGTCTTTCACCTGTATTTGCCTCTGATACAGCCTGTATCTCTCCAGTGCCACCATGCTCCAGCCAGCCAAGAGCACCCAACAGCACATTATGGCAGAGCCGGAGGGAAGCTGAAGTTTTCCTCTGCTTGTGAGCAACTGAGCTGGAAAGAAAACTTCCAGAAAAGCTCTGCTTAAAAATGTCCAGGCCCTGCAAAAAGGAGCTGGCATGTTATCATTTCAAGAGTCCTGCCACACACAAGTACTCACTGGATCTCTGCAGTTAAACAGTTCCAGCCTTGAAATTGCTTTTGAAAACAAGTGATGCTAACTCCTTCATCTGAGTATGAACTGGTGATATTGCCTTGACTCTTACCCATGTAGTGAGTCATGATCCTCATAGTTCAACTCATGTCCAAAGTTGAAATTAATCATGCTTATTATTTTTAGAGCTAGCCACAGGCACTGGCATACGTGAGTATATTCAACAAGGATGTTTTAAGGATTAAAGCACCCTCTTAATCTGAACTGGAAAGGATGAACTGTTTTATTAGCTGATCTGACCTTTGCTTGTATTAGAGCGAAACCTGTGACTTCAGTGATAACTCACGTTTTATTGCCTTTTACTCCTGCTACTCCTGTAAACCCTGAAAAGCGTGGTCCAGATTTTATTTCCCTTCTATATCACCAGGGGAATCATATACTGAGTTCCCAAACATTTATACTTTGCAAAGTCACTTAAAGCAAAGATGTCACGCAGGGTCCAGGATGAAAAAAACATCAGGGCCTATTTTGTTTGGTGGAACCTGTATTCATCATGATGGCCTGGGACATGTGCCCAGGTTGATTGGTGTCACTGAGAAAGTTAACCCCTTTGCTTGGAAACTGAGCATATAATTCCTTAGGGATGTCATGGGTGACAGAAGGCACAGGGCTCTGCCAGCCTGCAGGCAGAGGAACTTTTCATTTTTAAGAGGACTTGCACGGTTGACATGGTGTTGCATTTCCAGTATAGCAGACCATCACACCCAGAGAGAGATCCCAATGTGATGATTGAATCACGGTGCTAGTGCAGAAATGCAGGCTGAGCAGCAGTTTATGCCTAGTTCATGTAGGTGAGAGCGAACCCGCTGAAGAAAGGACAGCAAATATGGGAAATGGAGACCCCAAGAGAGATGAAATTACATTCTCAAAATCATGCAAGTCATTTGTGACACAACTGAGAGTCCAAACCAAATCTCCCAAGTCCCCGTCTAATAGCAACCGCATAATCATCCTTTGCTCTCACAGCCTGCCATCCTCCATTTATACTCTTAGAAAGCACGATGGTGGGAAAGCCACTGGCAGTGCAGTCTGAAGTGCATCGCAGAGGGCAAGTGGTAAGACAGATCCTGAGGCTCAGGCAGCCCTCGCTGCTGTTTTATACTGGCTCTAATCAGGCTGTGCTGAAAGGCAATTTTTGGATTTCATTGCTTGTGCAGTGCTGATGGATGCAGCACCTGGTACATGTCTTACTGAATTTGAAAGCAGATCTGTCTCACAGATCTTAGTCGCTGGAATGGATGACTGAAAAACTCAGGCTGAAGCCATGTGTTGCTGTGATTGTGTTAAAAGGGCTAGATGAAAAGGAAGCATTTACAGCTTGCGCATCATCATCACTAAGAAGCATGTTTGCAGAGAAATATTTGTCCCTTTGGCTACCCAGATGCTTCCCCTTTGGGGACTGATCTCTATCAGGACACTTATTTAAAATTCTAGCAGGTTTTTATTCAATCCCACAAGTAATTTTCTAGAGCTGTTAGAAAACAGGAATTTTGAAGGGATGTTTTCAGGTGGTCCGGGGACTATACATCACCATTATCTTCAGATCTGGAAATCAGAGCCGTGGGTTAACCCTATGCTGTGCTTCCTGAGGGAGCCCTAGGGACTCAGAGAGGTTTTTCACAATTGGCAGAGACTGGGATTTTGTGAAATATTTTTAATACATGTCTTAGTGCCCTCAAGGCCACACATTGTAAATTATTTTTATGGGAAAAGACAATTACATTTTTATAGGTTGTCCTCTGTTTTAGCGTAATTTTCACTGGTCAAACATATTTCGGCCAATTCAATAATTGGCCAGAACTGTGCTTTGCAAATACCTTTCACAGTCTCCATTGCCTTATAAGTCTATAAATAAAGAAGAAACATATAACTTACCACTCAACTGCATTTAGGATGCAGTAAAAGCAGTAAAAGAAGGAGGAGGAGAAGTGAAATCTTTCTGAGAAGGCACAGGTTCCTTCTGCTCTGTGACATGTCAACTCCTCTCTGCTCAGCAAAGCAGAAGCTGACATTAGGCTCCCAGCAATGCAGAGGGGTGAAGTACAAAGTGCCAGTGGTAACTGCACAGCAAATGAGTACACGTCTATTTGATATAACATGAAGCAAACACTGATATCCTGGAAGTGATCTGTGGTCCATCCCGTAGACCATCCTGTCTCAAAGTGTCCAAGAGCAAGTGTTTCAGAGTAGCCACACAGACGGAGGGATATTTTAAAGTTCACGGCAAGTTTGCTTTCAATCCTCTAATATTAGAGGTCGGCTCAAAGCCTGAAATCAGGAGGTTTCACAATTTTCCAAAAGAGGTTTTAGCAATAATTGTTAAAACACTGATTACCCTTTTTATCCATACAGATGTCTGATACCTTTTCTCATCTTGCCAAATGCTGTAGACCAACAACATCCAGTGACAATAAACTCTGCATTTTAGTTAGCATTTTGTAAAATATACTTCCTTTGATCAGGTTTAAATGCATTACATTGATATTATATTGAACATCTTCTCCTGGAGTGAACCAGCTATTTTGGGGGATAGCTCCTGGTAAACCCACAGGCTAAGAAGTCAGGTTTTACAAAAGTTGAAAACAAAGGAGGAAAAGAGATATAAAATCTACCAAGCATTATTATGAAATATTTGGTTTGTTTCAGCGAAATATGGGGATAGGGCAAAAAGGGTCCAGGCTCTAGCCACTTCCCAGTAGTGGTGGAAACTCAGCGGCACCAATGCTGTGTTAAAGCACATTGGTGCCATCGAAAAAAAAGTGGAATACACTTCAGGTATTCAACCTCAGTCACGTGCATAGCTGAGTAAAACAAAAAGCACACTATTGCCTGGCAGATGTATTTGGCAGCACTGGGGTATGTGTTCCTTCAAAACCAGACTCCTTACATTGGGATTTTGGGTTGTCCGTCTTTTTGCTGCTTGACTGTAATTACTCTTGCATGGTTTTATCACATACCTGCCTATGCCACTGTGTATGACAGGATAAATGGAGGTATCTGGGGGTATGGGTTCCTCATTTCTGTCAGCATCATGTGAAAATGGCCAATTTGGGGGCTGATTGTGCTCCTTGTTTCAGGAGCATGCCATCTGTTGATGAGGACTTAGTTACTCCCCAAATGAGATGGCACTCAAGAACACGTAGTCTAATTCCTGGGTATTGTAAGACCAATAAAACTGTGGATGTGCACTGAAAATGGCTTCTTCTGGCTGTTGTTTATAGGAGTCCTTAACAAAACCCTTACATCAAGCAGTGTCTCCACAGTAGTCTCATTGATTTCAATGGCACTACTCAAGTAGTAACTCAGTGTGAATAAGGGTATCCATCTGGTCCTTGGAGATGTAGCTGCATCAGTTGAAGGATCTGTCAAGCATTCCCCGAGCAGTCTGTGCTTGTAGACATACAGGCTAGCACAAAATTAGGCCAGGGAGTATGCTGATAGAGCGACAGCCAGAATAAACTGAGCAATAGCTAAAGACCCTGTTACAATCCAGGAGTGGTTCCCCAGTGTAATTGGGAAGTGCACTGTTATGCAATTAAGAAAATTAATTAGATGTAAACGTTTAGGGAGTGCACGTTGAAGATGTGTTGCAGCACAATCTTGTCTAGCTCTGTGGTACTTTTAAGATCTGCTGGTGGTATAATTGTTTTTACGGTGTCTCTGAATGAGCTGTATTCCCAAACTTCTCTATTGACCACTCTAGTGGCATGGAACATAATTTACGACATACATCAGAATGCTTCAACCTACCAAAACCAATAGCAAAACATGCTGTTCACTTTTTGCTCAATGTAGTGAACCTCTTTGGTCCAGCCAGGTTCATCCACCTTCTAGCTAAGTTCTGATTTATCTGTCTCCATCCATCCATCCATGCAATGATCTTGAATTTAGGGATGGAAACATTTCCTCACCAAGTATCCTCAAGCCAATTATCACTATGTTGCCAGCTACATTTAAATGAAGTAAAGGAGACCTGGCCAACAGTATTTTACTTACCTTTTTTTCCAGGAATCCCAAACCAGACAGAGTAAAACAAAGGTGAAACAAACAAACAAAAAAATCACACTCCTGGCATTTAAGGAAATTTCATCTGTTCTATGTGTAGGAATTCAGAGAAGCAATGCCCTGATTTGACAAACACCATGAGTTTTCAAGACATGCTCGTCGTGTACACGCTGTTTCCAAAATGCACATTGTCTTAAAAAAAAAATGTACATCCCTATTGACAACAGGACACCACCATTACATAGCTCCATTACATCACAGAATGGTGATAGGACATCAGGTACTGAAGAGAGATACCCTTTAAACTAGAATAATATTGGCAGCCCTATGGACAGAGCTGGCTCAAGGATTCTTATGAGGACAGGCAAAATTAAGTCTGTTGGTGACAGGGTCACTGGGACCCTCTGGGATGCAGGAATCATAGACCTTTGCCAATGAGCCATCTGTGTTGAGCTCCCACCCATGAGCAGCACTTCTTTTCGGGGTCCAACCTCAGGCTACACTGCTCCATGGAGGAGCTCTACCCCTCAGAGTGCTCCATCTCACCCAGGCTTTCTGTATTCCTGGCATGTAAATATTTGAATTTATTTTGTATAGTGGCATAACTTCCAGAGGAAGAATGGAGAGGCACCTCCCCTCCAATATTACCCTTGGGCCTAGGTGATAGAGCCTCTCCTGGGGACAGGAGATGCTGACTTGCATCATCTAAAGAGAAGGGGGGCTTGAAGCAGAGCTTCTCACATCCATGCTAGCTAAGTGCTTAAACCACTACACGACCATGTGTGGGAGGAGACTGAAAGAGGCAGGGAAACAACTCCACAGACACAGTTCAGATGAAAGCAGTGCTATCACTGTGTTTCAGAAAGAACTGGATCCTCCTGAGATGCTTGAGGCATCCTCAGAGATGCCTCTTGGACTGAATCTCTCACAGGACTCTTTCATAGAGAAACATCTAGTGCTTGGAACCTGGTTAGCCTTGAGTCTGAGCTAGATGCCAAAATGTGAAAACTGTCAAAACTTAAATATTTCTGCGCATTTAGAGAAACACAGCTTTTGGGGACCTCAGCAGCTCTAGTCCAAAATCTGCAGCACCTGTGAGTGGAGGTACCTCCACAGTCAGGCAGCAACTAAACACAGGCAAGTCTGAGCAGTGCAGCTTTGGAGTCAGGGTCTAAACGCAGGTGAGAGGCAGTTTAAGTGAGTGCCCCAAGAATACCCTGGAAGTCACTAGCAAAGAGAACTGAACCTCAATCTCCTAATTCAGAAGGCTGCACTTAACCTTTCGACTAACTTGACAGAACACAG
This sequence comes from Pandion haliaetus, assembly GCA_013401275.1. Taxonomy (NCBI): domain Eukaryota; kingdom Metazoa; phylum Chordata; class Aves; order Accipitriformes; family Pandionidae; genus Pandion; species Pandion haliaetus. The sequence continues at coordinate 98,496 of VYZV01043780.1, read as the reverse complement.
TCAATTGTGTTCTGACTGAACACACGTGGTTCAGGAAATCCCTGGTGTGACCCACATAATTTTTAAGTCATGATTTTTTCTTCTTACTCATGTTACTGCTGTCATGCAAGGCATGAACTGTGAAATTTTATTTTCTCTCTCTATAAAGCTTATTCATTGCTTGGGCTCTAGTCAGCTTGGACACTAAAATTTGGTTAGATAATTTCTCATTCAAGCTTTCATGCACCAGACCAGCATGTCTGAAATTCAGATATTATCAGCATGTATAGAAGCACACACACAAAAAATCCCAACCCAAAACTGAGATGAGTTCCAATTAACTTAACATGTAGAAGGCTGGCACTCTCTACTGGAATCAACTTCATTATTATTAAGTTCACAACTGCTGCTTCAGATAGCTCCTTCTCTCAGGATTTTGACTAGAGGTGCTTTACAAATTAGAGGTCAGGTTGGTACTTTATCATTTTCTCATTTTTCCTTTAATCTCCTTTCTTCTGTTTAATTAATTCCATGCTGATTCTCTCTGAAACTGAAAATATTTTCCTAGTTTTCTGTATTCACAGTTACCATCTCCCATGCAAGGCTTCCCAGCAGAAGATGCCACCCAAGGCAGACAGGAGCATCCTTCATGTGACACAGCCTGCACGCTGGAACAGTCCCCGGGGATGCCACTACCCTCCAGCACAGAGACTCCATGGGATGTCCCGCTGCCTGCCGCAGTGCTGGCCACTGCCAGTAATCAATCCTGTGTTTGATAAGCACTGCATTTCCAACTCCCTGCAAATTAGTGAGCAAATAGAACGAGCTTTTAAAATGTAGCAAAACACAATTTGCCATAAACTGCGTTGGTCACAAAGCCCCTTTAAACTCCCAGGAGATCATACCTGCTTTGGCATGTGTGCTGGGTAAATTTACACAGCAGTCTAAGAGTGTGATTACAGCTTGGGAAAACATACACAGTTTTACAAACACATACGGTTTTAAGCTAGCTAGCTTAGCGACTGTGCCAGGTATCTCACTGATATAAATTACCAAATAAATGTCTTTAAATAAAAGGACAGATTTTCTTTTCCAGTCAAGCCTACATGGATGACATTAAAGTCCAGGTATCCAGAGAGCTGTGCCCAAGAACTGGCCTAGGAGTAGTGGCTAATTAGGTAGTTAAGGTGTGCAGAGAAAATAAGACACAGAAATGAAAAATCTCTGGAAATCCCAAATCCTGTGCTATCTGTAGCTAAGCTGTGGTAAAAGGATTCCATGCATTATTAAAGAGAGCACCAATGATTTTACAATTAAAGCAATGTCACACTGCTCTTGTCTACTCTCTTTTTCCAATAAAAGCTTCAGGAGATAAAGAAGTAGCCTGACTTATTTCAGAGGTGCTAAAGGCAATGAGAGCTATGGGAATCTAGTCATAAATCAGTTTCTTTGCTTTTGTGTCTAAATACAGGCCCTCAATGGCGCAGAGGTCAGTTGCTTATTTTCTCTTCATAGTCTGTGATGCCACTGCCAGGGCAGCGGCATTCATGGTGGGATGTTCAGTAGTGTCCCCATGGACCTACAGGGTTTAGTGAAGACACAGAGAAAACAGCCGCTTACATTGAAATGTGTTTAATGTACTCATGTGTTTACGATGCAGTGAAGACAAATCTTCGGAAAGATTTGTGGTGCATTCTACATGGATATCCTAGCAGTTTTCTCGGGGACTCTATGCCCCACGTACCTGTGTTACGTAAGCTGCTCCAAAGTGGTATATGTCCTCAGCAGAGCACCTGGGTGATGTTCCCCTTGCCAGTGATTGTAGTTATTCCTGCTGCTCCACGTCAGTGACTGATGGTGATGTACCAGGTCTGGAGCACCAGTATAGGCCCTGTTATCTGGGTATGGCTTGTGTCTTGGCTGGCAGGGAGGGAACAGCTGAGGAGGGTAGTGGAAATTCCCCTTAAAATCAGCTTCAGTGGTTTTTTACATGTAACAGAGGGACACTGAAACATTTTACCATATCAGCTGACAAGGAGCATACAGCAGAGATAAAAATGTGGCTGTCTGTGCAGTTAGGAGAATAAGAGACAATATCAAAAAGTATGTGGGAATTTAGGGAAGCCTGAAATGCTTTAAGACATTGGAAGAAGTCCCACACTGTTATCGTCTGTGTAAGAGCTAGATCAAGCTACTCCATTTAAACTAACCTAGGCAAACCTAATTTGGTGAAGGATTGTATCGAGGAGCAGAGCAGCTAGCTTGAACTTAAAGAAAGCATCACTGGTTTGGGTTTGGTTTGGGGTTTTTTTGAATGAATGAATAGGAGGTGGGTTAGAAGAAATACATTAATCATCCCTGGAGCCAGCAATGTAATTTTTACACATTTAGAGGTGAGTAAATAGACAAAACCAGCCATGTTTTACAGAGTTTTCCAAATAAGAGCATTTGTTTTTCTAAGTCAGCCCTGTGTATTATGAAGAGAGTGCACATGTCTTCTTGCCTGGAAGGAGCAAGAGTCAAAGAAGAAACCATTTTCTCCAGTTCCTGACATTGTTCAGCTCCCGCATGGATGAAAAGCTGATTCATTCAGCTTTTTCCTGGCTATTATGCCAGCGTTTGTTCAGGTGCTTCTTTAGTCCATCTCCCAGATCCATTCCTACCAATTATTTTCTGCTTCACGCTCCTTCTCTTCCAACATAACCCTCCCCAAGAACCACACGGGCCAACCCACACAGGCAGGTGACGCTGCACTGACAGGGGCCTGCACTTCAGGTGAGAGCTGCATCAAAGATTTCAAAGACAGAGGAAGGAGTTAATGAGCGGCCAACAGTTACAAGCAAAGTAATTTTCTCTATTAAAGAAAGAGGGATTTTATGCTGTACGTGCCAGTTATACAGAGAGAGACAGACACCATGGCAACAAGCTTGCCAGGCAGTAGCAGGGCACTACTTTAAGATTAACTATCACTGGGGACATCATTGAGGGTGGAGAAACTTCAAAAGATTTGGAATTTGGGTTCCTTTTGCACCCAGAATCTCATTTGCTTTATGGACTTTATTTGATTCTCCAGTCTACAAGCTTAGGCTGGGATAACAACAGCAGGCTGGGATTGGGATGCATCCTCAATAAGATGGAAAGGAAAAACGTGCTCACAGTATCTCAGTGTTTCCAGGCCTGCCAGGTTGTCTGAACTGTATGGAAATGAAGAACTAAAACATACCATTGAGTCAGGTTCAGCAGGATTTTTTGAAGTAAAGAACAAAAAGGAGTTTGAAAAGGACCGCTCCTTCTGTGCTTACTCCTAAGCTATGGATCTGATCATTAGCCCACAGTGATTGATGGAGAGATCTCTCTGTAAATCTCCCGTTCTAGGAGGATGAGCAGGTGTCAGATAATTGCATGTATGAGGTTGATTCTTTTTATTCTCCTAGCTCATAGGCAGAATCCCAAATGCCCGTGATAGTCTTGCACCTCATGCAGACATTTACACTGGTGCAAAGCTGGCGTCAGATGCTGATGTGGTAGGATTTATACCCAAGGGAAGTTCCTCTATAGGCAACCATGAGACAATTAGTGCACAAGGAGTTTGGAACTCTGGACATGGTCTAATGTGAATCACACTTTACAGGAGCAATGTACAGAGCTCAAGTTTTCAGTTCATGCAGTTGCAGTGCAAATGAAAACATTTCTATGGGAAAGTGGAGAGAGAAAGAAAAGATCTGAAGAGCCACTACAGAGTTTCTGGGGGGGTCTCTTTTGACCCACCTTATTTATAAAGTGCTGAGAATGCCATGCAGCACAGTTTTCATAGTGACAGGGAATGTATCACAAATTCATGAACCTTTGTGACTTGCCTGCATTATCATTCCCTGTAACTGAGCTACTCAAATCTAACGGGAGCTGCAGTGCTTCACAGCTCCAAAAATGAAGCATGGCCAACATGCAGGGTATAAGAGTGCAGAGAGTCCAGATGCCCAAGCCCTGGCTCAGCCCACCGTGCCCCACTGCTTCCACAAAAGCTGCTGCAGGCATTTTAGTCAAAAGGCATTTTAGCCCCATCAGGACTAACTGGGAGAACTGATGAGTGCAGATATTTGTTCAGCTTGCAGCACAAGGAAGGAAAATAAGGTGGACATTAATCATCTTTTTGCAGATGCGTCAAGTAAAAATGAGAAGTGCATTCAATCCCATGAAAAGGCTTATTTTTGAGCAGTTGTTCCCTGAGACCTGATAGCCAAGTGCTGTGCTCAAACAACAAATGGAAGCGGGGGTGGCTCCTCTGGAGCTGCCTGCTTCCCAAAGATAAAGGAAGATGGAGTGCAGCACTCTGGCCATCCTGTACAGGAGGCTGGGAGTCATTGAGATAACTATGAGAATTATTGTGGTGGGGGCATCTTGCTTGATGTAAAGGGAGAAGAACTGGGAGCATGCGACGGATTTCTGCGTATATTTGAGTTTTCCCAGCCCTGTGGAGAGAGGCCTCTCTGTGATCATAATTGGAATGAACTCATGAATAGCACATGTGAGCAGAAAGCAAATCTGAAGCAGCAAGCAGTTAGCTTACCCAGCTGCATTGTTAGTAAGGAGACGTGTTGCATAGTCAAGACATAGGGCGGGGAAGGACACGTTCATCTTATTGAGCAGGCAGAGCATTCACTAGAAAATTCTCGAGGTTTTGGAGACCTCTGCTTGCCCCAGGTAGCTCTGTCTTCCAGGCAGGTGGAGGTACGTAGATGTCTATTGTTGGTCAGCAGGCAAATATCTACCATGAGAAACTGGTGGCAACCTGAGACCGCTGCATGCATGTCGTGACCAGTGATACATGCACAGGGACAGCAGGGGAAAGCCTATAGTTCTCCCTTTGCCTGTTTTTATGCTGCAACCTGAACTAAGAAGTATTTGTTTCTCTTTTACCGGGAGATGACCTCTAAATGAGAGCAGAGACTACCATCTATTAGAAGGGCAGAGCCATGCACTGAAACAGGTCATACATCCCTTTTAGTCAGACAGCTGTAGCCAGCCCCAGGAAGAAATGCTGGGAGGTGTCAAGTGGAGGCTTGGGGTTTGTCATAAGGCATTCTGTGTTTGGAGACGGGAACTGAACAACAGCTTTCTTACTGCTTAAAGAGCGAGCTTAGGAACAAGCAGGCATGGAGAAAGGCCCCTCTCAAACACAGCACTGAAGAGAGAGGGGGACAGAGCCTTGGCCCCACGTCTGCTTTGAGGACGCAGATCTCTGCCTGCACTCCTTCTGCTCCCTGGGAGAAGTGTCAAAGACATGTCATCTCATCAGATCACTACTGCGAGTTACAGAAATATTTTCTGATTGCTAAAAAAGACTGCTAGATTATCTTGCCTGCATTGCTATGCTATTACTCTTTATAATACTGTTAAATTAAAGGCAGGGAGATTTTCTTAAAGGACAAAGGTTTTACAGGATCTTAGGAAAACACAGCACTGTCAGCCAGTGACTATTAGCTTCAGTTTTTTCTTTAAATCACGATCCACATTAGCACGTCCCTCGCACACTCAAGCTTCTAGACCCCCTACACACACAGTTTCTGTTCCTCCCCTCACACTTGCCTTTGTGAGCTTCTGAGCTCCAGTCACTCACCTCCTAAAACTCAAAATCCCATCTTTGGGCACTGAAATATGCATATGGACAAGGCTTCATAGGAGAACATCTCAGCTGAAATAACTGCAGCAACTTGCCTATGGCCTTCCATCCTCTCTCCTCTTCCTGGAAGACTGAGCTAAGACTCATGGAGGAGTGCCATCACATTTGCCTGATTCCCTGTTCCTCCTTGGGGCTGTGTCCATGCCCGATTCCCCTGTGCTCTCAGCAGCTCATCATCTGCCTCTGAGCTCCTCACCCCCAACTTCTTCAGGCACTTGGCACAGCTGAAGTGGATAATTGGCTGGGAAGGGAGGTAGCCAGAGCAGCAATGCTTAGGTATTCAAAAAGCATGTAGATGAGGCACTTCATGACATGGTTTAGTGGGCATGGTTAATGGTTGGACTCAGTGATCTTAAAGGTCTTTTCCAACCTAAATGATTCTACTATTCTATGAAATTTTGCCTGTGAGCTGAGCATGGGTTTCTCTCTGTTAAACATATGCTGGATGTTGCAGGCAATGGAGATGCCTTCCAGGATTTTGAACACTGCTGAACTTTGATGCTGTCGTTGTTTAGCCCCAGCCAGCAACTAAGCCCCACGCAGCCACTCACTCACCTCCCTCACAGTGGGATGCGGGACAGAATCAGAAGGATGAAAGTGAGAAAACTCGTGGGTTGAGATGAAGACAGTTTAATAAGTTAAGCAAATGCTGCACATGCAAGCAAAGCAAAACAAGGAATTCATTCCCCATTTCCCATGGGCAGGCAGGTGTTCAGCCATCTCCAGGAAACAGGGCTCCACCACGCGTAATGATTACTTAGGAAGACAAATGCCATCACTCCGAATGCCCCGCCTTTCCTTCTTCTTCCCCCAGCTTTATATGCTGAGCATGACGTCATATGGTGTGGGATATCCCTTGGGTCAGTCGGGGTCAGCTGTCCTGGCTGTGTCCCCCCGCAACTCCTTGTGCCCCCCCCCAGTCTCCTCGCTGGTGGGGTGGGGTGAGAAGCAGAAAAGGCCTTGGCTCTGTGTGAGCACTGCTCAGCAGTAACAAAAACATCTCTGAGTTATCAACACTGTTTTCAGCACAAATCCAAAACATGGCCCCATACCAGCTACCATGAAGAAAATTAACTCTATCCCAGCCAAAACCAGCACAGATGCACAGTCAGAAGTCAAACCAAAGCCACCTGGGCCCATCTGTGGTAAGTAAATATTTGTGACTTTTTGGCATGACAGAGAGAAATATTCTTTGTGCAGGAAAAGTGAAAGAGGTTGGGTTTGGGTTTGTTTCTTTTATTTGTTTGTTTATCTTATTTTGTTCAAGAGTGCATTTGTTTTATAACTGACAGGAGTTCACTTCATTTTTAGTGGGCTTAAAATAACTTGCCAGTAATAAAACCAAGTTTCTCTCTCTGTTTTTCATAATAAGGAGGAGCCGAATGAGTGGTTCCATGTTCAGAAGAGCCTCAGAGGTCTCTGCTGAATTCATCAACCGTGGATCAAACCAGTGTGCAGCACAGCCACTGAGGGAGAAACAGAACAAGGAGTCAGATCATCTGTAAGGTCCACAGGATGCCACTGGGGCACTCTACCACGGCTCTGGGAGAACAAGCTAGGAAAGGCTGGAGCTGCATTTTAATCTGTTGTACGTGTAGCATCCATCTGCTCTGGAACTTCAGGGAAATTTATTGCCAGCATCAGCCTCAGACATTGCAAGTGGGGTCTCTTCTGAGGGAAGACCAGTTCTCCAGGGCATGCTGCATGACCTCTGAAGAATTCTAGGGTCGGAGTATGCAATGTACAATTTCAGCTAGGTTTAACTAACTGTGACTGAGCGTCTCAGGGCTTCCTAGCCATCCTCCTCCCTTTGAACCAGTCTTCAGCTGAGAGGACTAATTGTATGGACCTCTTGGGGCCCTTTCCAGCTGTTTCCTGAGATATATTTGTATTCTGCAAAGGGAATACTCAAGGTGATTGCTTTTACTGCAGCTTCATCAGGAGAAATTTGCATTAAAAACAATGTGGCAAAAAAAAGACCTGGCATCTTAAAAGGTCTCTTCTAATTCTGGCAGGTTGATCAGTACATTCTCTGCCAGACAAGAACAGTTCCCTGCTGTGCATTTGCTAATGAATTGACCACTGCCTTCTAAAAGTAGATAGTGAAACACACTGTGTAAGCATCTTCTGAAGCAACCTTAGGGGTTTTGAATGTATCTTTACTTTTTTGCTCATATAAGGTAAATGTTCATTTGACTAATTCAGACAGGCCTTCTGAGCTGAAGTACCTTTTCACATAAACAAACTTTCCATTTGAATCCCTATTGAGTTTACCACTTAAAATAGTGATTTTAAACAAATGTATTTTACTGTGGTCCATTGCTGTAGCTTAACCAGATCGTATTTCAACCTGACCAGCCTCACCTCAGCCAGAGAGAGCTGGATGACTTCACTCTTGTCTTTGTCCAGGAGATGGAACACTTCTGAAAAGTAGAAGCGGGGCAAAAAATTGGATATAAACCAAAGAGTTTGGCACATGAGGAGAATCACTGTCTGACAAAATACTGTAGAGGTCTGGCTTTTTGCCATGATCCACTGGAAACCTAGACTGGTTCTGCAAGATAACATTACAGCTGTTCTTTCCTCTTACAAGTCATTTCTAAGCCACTTCATGGGGTGGAATAGTCAGATCTACAGCAGCAAACTGAGAGTTGGCAGCAGGACAACTATAAAATCTGATGCAGTAGCATCTGGTATGATCCGGGGACAAACCTGTAAATCAGGTCTGAGTAAGAACTGTAAATGATGAATGGTACCATTTATAGGAGCTGGCACAACTTGGGGGCCAGACCACTGATCGTAAAGTGCTGATGACTGTAAAGCAGAAGAACATGATAGGTTACGAAAACATGTCCCTCACCCTCCATGGTCATTCAGACAGAAAGGCTTTTGCTATTTCTCTGCTGTTTTCTCCAACAGACACAATATTGCTGCCACCCTCACATTTCCATGCAATTTGCTACATTCACAGTTAAAAGACAGCAAAGATTTAATGAAACCCTAATGTTTTCAGAAATTCCCCTTGGCTGATGAATGGAGGCACTTACTGAACAGGGTCTCCAAGCGGATCACACAGGCCACAAAGCCGTCAAAATCAATGGTCATCTTGCTGCCGGCGTATCGGATAACAATGCTGTGTTGCACCTGGTCGTTGAGTGTGAAACCTGAAGGCATGGGAAGCACATGAATCACTGATGCAGCAGGTTAATATGCCATCTCTGATGTGACTTATCCACGGACTGCTGCAGCTGCAGGCAGACCTGGGTGAAGGGCTGAGGACTATTCCTCCCAGAAGGTCTGTTGGACTCCATCACCCACCTCTGCTGTGGGTCCTTTCCAAAGCCCATTGTGCTGGGTGAAGTGAGGCATAAAGTTCTCCCACAGCATTTTGTCTGACTGCATATTTCACATTGTTTCACAGCATAACCAGTCCTATGTTCCCCAGATAAACCCCTAATTAGCGAGTCTTGGCACTGCAGCTGAAGAGCAGTGATTGCAGTAGAGCCAATTGCTCACATAACACATTGGGTTCTATTCAGGCCCATATTAGTGCTATTTCTGTCCTTGGATCATTCACATAAACTCCACCGAGCACAAGACAGATCAAAAAACCAGTGTTCTTCTAGATGCCCCTGAGCTGGCAAGCACTGCTCTGAAAGTGAATAGCACACATCAGAAAAGATATCATTGGGGCATGCCTTGATCAGGCTTGCACCTTCTCTAGTGTAGAGAAAGGTGGTGGGAGGAAATGAAGGAAAAAGAGGATTTGGACATAGTTCTGAAAGAGGACAGCCAGATTAGGAAATAATGAGGGCAAAAATAGAGCAAGTAATAATCAGATGGGTAAGCAATGGTCACAGCATGGACAAAAATATCTGTGGTTCATAATGCAGAACAGAGGATGGGTTTTGATGTCTATAACAGCAAAAGGACATAGCGGTATATGACTGTCAGGAAGGAAGAATGGCACTGGCAATGCTGTGATCTAGGAGGCAGGAGGGAAGCAAAGCCACTGAAAGGCTCCACTGGTCTTCTGACATTTGGTGATCCAAGGGTGTCCCTGAGCAGCATACTCACCTGCCTCTCTGAGGGCATTTCGCATCTCATGGGAGTCGATGGTACCGGAGTAGTCACTGTCCACTTTCTTATAGATTGCCTGCAGCAGAGGGGAACGAGGGAATGCGAAGACCGCTTTTCAATGTGTGCCCGCGCAGCACTGCAATGGTGCAAGCACAGGCAGGCAAGCAGGCTTTGGCTTTTGTAGCTGACTAACAGCAGTAGTGATGACATGGTAACACGAGGCTCACCAGGCGTTAGCAGCCAGGATGAAATAATCAGGGCCCCTCTAGGGTTTAGCCTTGGTTTGCTAGTCCGTTCTGCAGCCCATGCCCTGCCATCCTCCCTGCTCCTGTAGCTAGATTAACTCCAGGACAATCATGCCTACCTCTGCTGCGTCCACACCATCACTGTGCTGTGCAGACTCAGCCTCGGGTTTCTCGTGGCTGGGACAGGGGCTGCCCCACCAGCCCAAGCTCCCACTCTTTGAAACGTTAATGAGCAAGGGAAACGTTTCAAGTAGCTGCTGGCAAGCAAGGCAGACTGGGAAACACATTCCCATGGGCTGGCAGCCTGCCGGCCTTCACGTTACATGGTGGCAGACAGGCCATTGAGGAAAATATCCTATCATTTGGCAAACACTGCAACAGACAAAGTCCATTTTGCTTAATATTTCAGACACGATGACAGATGCTTCCTGCTGCCAGCAGGTTTATTACCCAGAATTAGATGCCACCCAGACCTACAGCTCAGACTGGAATTGGCTCTCAGGGCTTGCTCTGCTGACACGTGCCCGAGGGCAGAGCCAGTACTTCAATGAACCCAATGCCTCTTCATGAACTTCCAGGACAGATGCTCTGGGCTGACTAGCATCAGGTATGGTAGCAGCAGGCTTGCCTGAAAGGGATGTTGTCAAACAAAGCAGGTCCAAATTTTACCTTCCCTTAGACTGCTAGATTCTGGGTGAACTTCCTGGCATATTAAATGCTCTGCCAGAAAAATAATTCAGCACTTCTACAAGATTTAAAAAATACAAAGCCAGGTTTTTGTAGGTCCTAAAAGTACGTGTTTCTTGTGTTTGCTGGTGCTCAGCTGGCAAGGTAACATATTGCAACAGCAGAGATATGTTCGTATGAGCTTTAATACAGCAGGCAGGAGAGCTGTCTTTGCCAACAATGAAAGAGGGTTAATCTGACTTTCCATAAGGTATTGCAAATTATGGAGAGTGGTGGGGCCAAGGCAAAAGAGGATCTGCTTGTGGCCTTTTAAATCAGAGGTGTTTCTGTGCCCTGGAACAAACTCCAACCATGAGAAGGAAGGCTTCCAAGTATATCTGCCTTGGTGGCTTAACCCTGTCTCAGTTCTGGATCTGTACTTCAGAGCTGAGAGGGAAGGGGAGACAGTTAGAAACACTGCGTTACCAAATACTTTTGAATCTTCATCCAAAGTGTCTTGAATTCTACAAGTCCCAAGGTGCCGGTCCCGTTGGTCTGAAGATGTTAAGGCATGGTTCAAAAATCAGGATTCCTCTGTCCTTAGCAAAACTGAAGAGCAGCCAGTTCTGATAAAAACAAATCACCCACCACAGTGTCATCTTAATGCCATACTAGTTCTCATTTGGAATGCATCTCCATCTCACACAGACATGCCCACAGCTTTCCATTTGCTTAGCTAAAGGCATGCCAAGATTTTCTAGGCTATCTGCACTCTCAAGGAATGATAGTTGGGATTGCTAAATATATAAGCATGATTGGATCTGCTTGCATTTGTACATTTAATAGTAGATTAGAGTCCTTAGGGAAAAAAAGGACTTGCCTCGCAGCAGACCAGTGTTAGAAACCAGAAGCAGGAACTGCAGGTGAACAGCAAGAGTCAACAGCAGGCTACACGGTCTTCCCCTGTGTAGTTCAGGGCCTTGACCATCCCATCTTATGTGAAATTATGCAGAAACAGGGAGTTGGCCCCCATGCTGCTGTACTTATTGAGTTGCCCTGTTGGGTTTGGGAGACTGTGGAGCGTCGGGCAAAGGCATCACTTCTCCTAACAGCCGGTGATCCACAAGATCCACAGCTAATCCCTGCTGACCATGTCATGAGACCAACATTAGTGTAATCCTGGCAGCATGGCTCTTGAACCTCCCGGTGCATTGGCTACCTCCCCAGCACGTCAACGGAGTACTGGGCAGATGTGCTGACCTCTCCTTTTTTTTTCCCGTGGCTATGCAAAGCTTATTAGCTGCCATGTGTCCTACAAGCTATGCAGAAGGGAGGAAGGCACAGCACATACTTGTAGCCTTACCCCTCTGAACAGGCTCTCCAGCCTGTCTATGTTGCTTTGAGCTCTGTGCTCTCTAAGCAGTACCTGACTTAGAGATGGCAGCTGAGGTTGTGCTGAAACCCTGCCTCCTGCCAAACACAGGCGCATCCAAGCAGAAGGTCCCTGCTTCTTCTCCCTGCTATTTTTAGGGAAAAGTTTAAGCGCTGAGAGATGCAGAGCAGGTGAGAGAAGCAGCCAATGATTAAATGGTTCAGGTTTCTGCCACCCGGAGCTGAGAGAGCTGCTTGGCTGAATTTTATGCCTCCAGCCATGTCCCTGAACAACGGAAGTGTAAACTTAGCCCATCTTGTCCTGAAGTTTTGCAAAGGAGATCCAGAAACTTTAAAGGGGATGAGATTACATTCAAAGGATACATCTAAAAGGCTGATCATCTCCCTGCAAGTGTTAATGTTGAATCCATCACTTTTAATATCCTTTCCTGTACAAAAAGGGAGTAAAAATCCAAGTCAGAAATACTTTTAGATAAATATTTTTCTGCAGACAACCCTGGTGATGTCAGCCACCTTAAAATCTTGTTAGCAAAGTACATGCTCTGCCATTTGTTCCACTATTTCCCTTCAGCTGATTAACATCGCTTTTTTGGCACAGGGGCAGGGGATGCTATTGTTTTTGGGGGTAGTAAGCTTCTATCTGTCCACAGAAGTTATGTAGCAGCGTAATAATATCTTCCCATGGTGGTCCTCCCAAGAAGGAACAGGGAATATAGTGCCTCTGTGGGACATCAGCTGGAAGAGCTTGGAAGGGGAGCACCAGGTGGTATTTTTCCCCCCCCATATTACAGGTTAAGTAAGCCAGGAGAAACTCAGCTGGGGGCAGACACAAACTCAGTTTTTCATAACTATTAGCTGATAGAGCTGGGTTTTGTTATCACCGATCCCATCTGTGTGCTGATGGACCCAGGCACAGACGTTCACTCTGCCCAAAGAGCAACTTTATGTCTTGCCATTTCAGCTCATGCCTCTCAGCTCCGTTCAATAGGAACTATATGAAGTTACTTACTCTTCGCCAAAACCTGGTTGAGGATAGTTCGAAGTTCAACTGCAGTCACTTCACAGTCCTGGACAGAAAACAAAACATACTTTAGCTGTTAACATAAAAGTTATTTGAAACAAGCTATATTCATTTGCTGTCAGACATCCAGAGACTATTTTCCTTTCATATCTAAGGCATGTAAACCCTTAATTTTTTTCTAACACTTTATATTTACCATCAGACATCACATGGAGGAGATCCTCAGACTCCATGAATATTTCCTAGCCTTCCAAATGGGAAAGAAGTGGTTTGTTAGGTGCTATGGTGACATGACCCAGTAAAAGTTAACTTTTTTAACAGGTTTGACTGAATTGGGCAACTACCTTCTTTCTCAGCTAAAGAGGTTCAGGAGAGCATTTGAGATTTTCCAGGCTTATGCAAACTACAACCAAACAATACTAAAATTGCCTTCTCAAAACTCAAAAAGGTCTTTCTAACTAACAAGATGTTTTCCCTCTCCGATGCCAGTGGCAGCCTCTTCATTAAGACAAAATCTGACATGACAGCCACAGGCTAGCATGGCAGGGCTTTGTAGATACTGAGGTTTGTCAAATACAATAAATAGAGAGAAAGTTAAGCCAACAGTTTTCCAATTCCTGGGGCTTCTAAACAAAAAGGAAAGAATTGGCCAACTAGGCAATTGTCAGAATTATACGCTAACTCCACAGGTAATTTATTTCACTGTGGGATAATATTTTCACAGTCCTCACTCCCATCATCCCTATTTTCAAAGTTATTCCATGCCCTGCATTACCAAGGGAACAAATCACATTTTTGCACCAATAAAAGCAACAATGTAGTAAAACTGCTCTATTGTAAAATAAATTGAACTGAAGCTGTGAGTTAATAACAGAGGAGAGCTGCTTGGTTTTTTGAAGACCAGACAGTAAAAGGAATCAGCAAGTCAAATATTTGCATAATCATAACACAGAGGTCCCAGTCTTTTTCTTTCACTTTAATTCACTTACCTCTCCAGAGAGCCTTTGAAACAGAGTCTTGAACTCATCATCGATATCTTTGTTGTCAACATGAGGCTAGAGGAAAGAGATGACCAAGAGTGTGGTTTACAAGGTGGTCCTAGAAAGTGATCTGTGGATATCGTAAAACAGCCTTACAGGGGACTATTTACAGCAAGGGAAAATGAGCACTTGCTTTGCCACAATGGCAAAACAGAGGCACTACTTAAATCACAACCAGCCAGGGGCTGGCTTCATATGGGAGTAAACACTTTCTAAGACTGATGAAAAAGTTTTCTTCTGCTACCAAGATAGTTTTATAGAATAGCTGCAGTGAAAATGTTGCTGCACATGGCCATAGCAATTCAGCAGTTCCTTGGAAGTCTGTTTTTGCAATTTCTCTTGGGCTTCAGGAAGACTATTTGTTTCTATGGAAAGATCATTCTGTGCCCTCCCCGCCTTCTCCTACCTGTGCTAGATGGAAGGACAATTTGATGTGTTCCAGCCCAGCCTACAAGGGTGCAGTTTCTGTGCCACGTGGGCCCAGGTGCATGAAAATGCATGAGAAACTAAGACACGGAAATACCTAAAGAATCCCCACAACCAAAAAATATTTCTTCTGAGCACAAAGACATACTGTGATCCCAGCTCAGGGGAGAAATAAAAATCTTGCCCCTGTTTTGCCCCCACATTATTAAGGAAAAGTCTGCTAGGAAAAAAAAGAATGATCTGCCCAGGTAAGACATTTACTTCATATGGTTTTGCAGTCACCACATCACCAATCATCCTACAGAAAAAAAAAGAAAAAAAATAAATAAAACAACCATAAACTATGAGTCTACCATTTGCCTTTAAAATAATTAGCAAAACAAGCTGGTTTTATGTAAGGTGGTAGCGAATGCAAAGAACAGGCCCTCAGGTTTCCTGCTTCCCATGCTCCTCATCCCACCTCTGTCTGTCCCACCTCTGTCTGTCCCACCTCTTTGAAGATATTTCCCTTGGGAAATCCAGCCTTATTATTCTTGTCTTGTATCCAGACTCCAGTTTTTTCATTCAGTGGCTGCTATTGATACACCCTTTTTAAAACCATATCCTCATTGTCATACTCCTGAATCCTGCACTCTTTAGTTGTGGCCACTTCTACTTCACAGACCTGAGGAATTTAGTGACCACTTGCCTGCTTGGTGGAGGCCATCTGAAGAGCCACGACTCTCCACCAGGGATGTGTGTGTCACATATGGTGGCCTACATAAGAAAATAAGTCCTAGAAATGGGCCTATTTTGCTGGTTAAAGGAAAAGATAGAGCACAGGATGTGGGTGCAACACCTGACCTTTTCCTTTATGTGCCTCAGCAGCAGAAGAGGAGGCTTTACAGAGAAGATACGCACTGCGTTTTAGCCTGTTTCTCAGAAAAAACTCGCAGGCAGAACTCTCCGTTTTTGTAAGGCTCAAAAGTGGATGGCACAATGAGGTATTCTCCCCGGGGCAACTTCATGCGGCTGGAGACTTCACGCAGGTTGACATAAGGATCAGATCGAGCTGCTGGTTGGTTCCTTGCGAAGAAAGCACGATTTACATGAATGTCTGTGTTATTTTCCAGCTGTGGGAAATGTGTTTTTGTTAGAAACCATTTGACAATTCACTGGTAAGCAAGCCACCCTATTTCAATTTCAGTGCTTTAAAGCCATCTCAAGTTTTTCTTAGCATAAAATAATAAATCTGTGAGTGATGGCATAAAAGGTAACCACCAGGGTTCTGCCATGGGAAACAGTCAGGCACATAATTAGAAGAGGCAAGGATCTTTCTCTATACAGATTATCTTTTCACATGCCTCTTTACAACTTGTGATATAAAATAAATAAAAAGATCATAATGTGTGCTCGTATGGGGTCAAACTAGTACCTGCTGTACTTAAGTTGTCCGTGTATTGAGCATTTTTTGCTTTCATAGGCTGTTTGTGGAAAATTTAAATTTCAGAATATTTTTGAGCAAGTTATGGTATGGGATAAATCTCCTAATTGCATAGGAACTGTAGTCTCTAATTTCTTTAAACGGACAGAAAAGAATAGTAAACAAGACAAAGTAGCAGCCACAAGGTGAGACTTTTGGGGCCACCTTAGATGATTTACCCAACTTGTATTAGTAACACTAGGGATATCCCCTTGGATTATGTGTAAAATAGTACTTAATTTTTCCTTAACACCAATATACACTTAAGCAAGTGAAACATTGCATAGCTCATAAAACAAAACACCGATGTAAGAAGAAACAGTAGTGTAAGAATAACATCTCTGCTATAACCTCCTATTCCTGACTTTTGCTCCACAGGGATGTCTTTCAAAAAGCGTGGTTCAGTGATCCACAAAAAGTGCTGTGTAGTTGACACAGGGTGGGAAATATTGCATACGGATAACGTTTCTGGCTGTCTAAGATCAAAGCATACAAAGATGTTCCCAAACATTTCATAATCATTCAGTTTTTCTGTTGTAAACCATATAAAAATATGGGGGGTTTTCCTCTTTTTTCTGAAGGTAAGATGGGATTTGGTATTTATTCAACAGCCCCAGCCTTCCTCCTCACTCAATCTTAAGCTAAGTGGGACTGCAAAGATTAAGCAGCCAGATCCATATCTTTTTCAATATATAAAGCTCATTTTCCCTTTGCATCTGCAAGGCTGTTAAAAGAGCACAGTTAATTGCTACATGACCACACATTCATTTACTGAGAGAGAAGAAAAGGGCTGAAAAGCTGAGGAAAAATCGGAAGTGCAGGCTGCTGGACCTCAGTAATGAGTATAGGCTATTCCTACTGCCAGACGCCTCTGGGGTCTCTTTCTTCAGGAATGAAAGGTCTCTTTACCTCAGTATTGGCATCTGGGAGGATTAAGGAATGTTGAGCGGGGTTTGTTCAGGACCTGGAGCCCCTGCTCAGAACTATAAAAGGAATGGATCTACAGAGTTTGGCATTTCTTCTAAACATTAGCTACATTTTCTCCATTTTCGAGTGCAGAGACACTGTTCTGCCTTCACCTGTACTAAACAGACAAATTCTGACCTCTGTTATACAAACTTAGTGGAAGTCAGATTTCAACAAGTATAAGTGAAGATTGGGACTAAGATGCCTGTAATAAACACTTGTGCCCCAGTCCCTTGGTTATTCAGAACTTGAGATATTGGTCCAGTGATCCAAGAACAAAGCCCTCCAGAAGAGCTGTCATTAGTAAGGATGAAGTCTTCCTGGTAGCTAAATTCTCCAGTGCAACAGGAGGTGCCCATCTGGAGGACAGAAGTCTTCAGCAGAGATTACATACCTCCTTAGGAATCTGAAAGGAAGAGAAAGAGCCAATGTTAAAGGGCTGCTACATACACACACCATTAGGGAAAAAAAAAAGAAAATCAGTTAAAGCCTCCTTGAGACACTTTTTTTTCATTTTCATTTACAACCACATATTGAGGTATCAGTTATACATCAAGTTCTAGCTTATGCTAGAGCTGTTCCAAAGGAAAAACAGGATCTTCATCCAGAGGAATTTAATTGCTTTCCTCCTGATATGGTGTTGTGAATGACACTATTGGTTGGAAATATTTGGGTAGGCCTTTAAACGTTTGGTCAGGAAAGTCAACAAGTTAGCCCCACTTTGCTAACCAAAACCAAACTGAGAATTTATTACAGCAGACCTAAAATCTACTAGTCTACTGTAACTGGAATATGATGAAAATATAAGGCTGAGGATGATGAGATTGTTGTAAGGCAATTGTAACAAATTTCAAGCTTTGGTCCTCCCTAAATTAACTAAATTGCTATGTTAATTTGTATTTTCAAATATAAGGTAGCTTTTCCAAAAGCAATTAGTTGTCTTAAGAGCATAGATTCCAGTGAGCACCACAGAGAGCATCCTCCAAAGTCACAAAAGAGCTTTTGGAAATATTGCCCATAAAATGGTTCTGGGGCCTGAGATGGCCCCTGGAGACCTCAGGTCTTGTTCCTTATAATAAGCATACTAGAAGGCTGGGAGCTCGGTGATGGGCACACTTACAGTTATTTTCAGTAGGCAGTTTGAGCTACATGACTGATTTACAAAAGCTCTGCAGGACAGGCAGACTTGAGCATACATCTTTTCACCTTCTCCTGCACAGAGATCTGCTTTAGGTCACCATCCATGTTGTCCTAACTGGACCTCCTCAGCCACAGCATCAGCTGCAATGGTGCAAATCTACAACAGTGCGTGACACAAGCAACTTGGATCATAGCCGAATGTCTACCTGAGATGACTTAGCAGCCATGCCTTTCAAAAGAAAGTCTTCATCTTGTTAACAGCCACCAAGTCTACCCTACTATGGAAAAGATCACAGAGGAGGCAAATGGGATGGAACAGATGTAAAGCACAAAAGCTCTGCTAACTTCTCCAGGGTTGTACTCAGTGATATGAGCAGACAAACATCCTTAATTCAGGATGCCAGTAGGCCAGGGTGCTTGGCACCACACAGATGGCAACTCAGAAATGTGCTCAGTGAGAACCATTTGTGTATGCAGACACTTAGGCACTAGGGAAAACCTTTCCTAGTTTTGAACCATCCTGCACAAGATATATTAGCAAAAGTCAGCCATGCCCATCTGCTCCCACCTGTGCTGGTTAATGATCTTCATCCAGTGGAATCTACACAACATTTAATTGCTTTTCTCCAGATACGATATCAGGAATGATAATACTGGTTGGAAATTCTTATATTTGCTTCTCTCCCTTCACACCAGAGAAATTAGAGGTGACACTGTAGGGTTTTTTTCCCCTACAATATATTTTTAGAGACAGAAGCAACACTGGGAGAATTAGGGAAGAAAAAAAACAACCCAAAATTACTGAACCAGAACAATAGCATGGCAGACAATGAATCAAACCAATTTTCAAATGCAGGGGAAAAATAATAAAAAGAGGAAAGTGACTACTGAGCACTAACGATAGGCTGTAATCAGAAACACTTATCTGGAATTGCCAGGCACCGTGAGCCTGCCCCCATTCAGATTTTGTAAGAGAAGGCTCTCAATGAGACTGTTGCTAAATTATTGCCTCTAGTTTTACACTGTTCTCCCGTTAAAGTGGGACAAAAACTGAGCCTAAATTTATCTGAATCTTCCCATATTACGTGGGTCAGGAAGAAATGAGAGAAGGATTTGAATCATCTTGCAAAATCCAGTTCTTATTGATGTGTAGTGCTGAATGTCAAGATGTAGCACCTTGCAGATTTTTTCCAGCATAACAGAACAAAGAATAAAGCCTTTAATCAGGAACAAACTTTACCCGATAGAGCGAATAACCAATACTAAGCAGAGCTTCTCCCATTTTCTTCTGTCTCCTGCGGTTCTTCTGCATCAAGCCCACCAGTATAGTACAGCATGGCTCATCCAAACTTCCTTCATGGTCATCATCTGGTTCATCCAACCGGATTTTAAACTGAGGATTGGTCCAGTATGTCCCTAAGAATTCCCAAGGTGACACAAAAAGCAGGATATTTTGTTGTCATTATAACCAAAGTGGCTGTCACTAGAGTTACAGAGAATACCTCTTTGGAAGGACTTTTGCCTGGAGTTTTTCCAGTCCTTTCAATTCTATTATATGGTTTTATGTTTTCACAGCCATGCTGAATGTCAGTTGGAGCCATGGCAAATCAAAGCCATACCAAGGTATTTCCTGGGGAGTAATGACCAACAGGGAGGAGCTGATATCATTAATTCCAGCCAGTCATTTATCTCCAGGAAATGTCCTTGGCCAAGGCTGTTATTGTTGCAAGAGGACCAAATGCCAGACAGCCTCTCCAGAGGTCTAACCTGAAAATGAATGGGAAACAACACTGTCACTGAACTGTGACACTTTCCTGGCCTACCCACCCCTTCGGAGAATTACTCCAGCCAGTAGCAAAAGCCACATAAGCAGGAAAAGCAGACAGAAAAAAAGAAAGAATACAGCCATGAATTAACCGTTTAGTGGGTTGGTAATCCCTGACGAGGAAGTAAGAGTGAATTAGATCTTCGTTTAGACTGCCAAGCTTTGCTTGCTGTCTAGACCCCACAGAAAGAGCTGAACCTCCAAGCCCTTCCCACCAAAGCCCCCACCAGTTCACAAGCATTTATTTTTTTACTGTTTTGTTTGGTATTTCACCAAATGCCCACTTGGTTCGTTCTCCACCTTGGTAATTCTGGCAGCCCCCAGCAGTCGAACCCCGACTCCACTGTCCATTAAACAGGGTCAGGCCCCATTTATTGACCTCGTTGCTTGTCAGTGTATCAGGAGTCAAGTTGCAGATCTCAAGGCGGGTGAACTGCCTCTGAAAATCCGAAAATGCCATCCTGGTGCACAAAAAGACCAGGGTTAGTCCATCAGCCTGCAACAGTCGAGGCAACTGCAAACGGATGTCTCTCCCAACAGGGCAGCAAATGTTGGTACTACAGAGCTGCCCAAAGCCCCATTTAACTGAACTCTGAAACTTGGAACTGGCTTTTGGGAAACAAAATTTCCCACTCCCTGCATGAGCTGTATCTCCTGGAGACAGTCGTTCTCAACGGCTGTTACACATTATGGGCTCAGTCACCATTTTCTGTCATCCCAGCTGTGGGCAATCCCTCGTGGATCATGCTTCATAAGTAAATTCACTAAAACTGATGGAACAAAATGTGCAAGGAGATGCTATTTAGTGGGAGTAAGAGTTGGCCCTTACGAAAGCATCACTGTAGAAAAACAATCTCAGATTGATGTTTTGCTTTAATTCTATCATTTATGGGTTTTTTTACTATTCCTAGTAGGTTTGCATGAGTGACAGACCTTGATCACTTCATGCCACAAGCAGAGCTCTGTTCTCATTTCTTAGTGCCTTATGGCCCATATAGCTGATTGCACTGGAAGACAGTGGCCGTTTATCTTTCCAGTCTAGGACAGAGTGACATGGGTTCCGTACTGATCCGTATAATCAGCTACCTGGGAAGGGCTTTCCATTAGGTCTGGGTAAACAGACTCTTCCCAAGCTGGTGATCTAAACTTTTTCATTAGTGTGTAGCATTTAGGCAAAAAAACAAACCTCAAAATGTAGAGCAGCTGAGGTTCATTCTTGCCACCTCATTAATTTTATTACCATCTGGTCTCTATATTTTGGATAAGCACTGAGTTATGCAAGCTCTAATAAAAGGTAATGTTTGAACGGGAAGGGAGATAAACAAGAGGCTAACAAAGCACACATGTCATTATTATTAACCCCCTTGGTGCTGGCAGTTTCTCCCCATCCAACTGAAAGGACTGCTTAAAGAGCATGCATGCACATAAAATGTCCAAAAGATTAAGCTAAATGAACGATTCTCACCAAAACTCTCCATCATCTACTTGTTTATCCAGAGCCTGTTTTTGTTTGGGATCAACATAATTCCATTCAGGAGCACTGCAGACAAAGCACAAAAGCAAGCTGTTCAGCTGTTGTATTTTATTCTACCACAAGATCAGAGAGTTAGGCTCTCTCTTCAGTTACAGCTGATAAGGGAGTATGTATTTCTTCAACAACTAGACCTTCTGCCCCTCCCAATGTCAGTACACACTGCAACCTGACTATACAAGGCTGGAATCAGACTGCAACCATATTTGCAACAAATAAGCTTTAAATTGAATCATCACTGCCAGGTGCCAGAATGTACAAATACTGCAGACTGGCTGAGTTAGGTAACACACAGCCTGAAAGCTGGGCAGAGCTTCTCCATTGTAAGATCTATTGGGATGCCTGAGAGTCTCCCTAGGGCAATGTTTAAACTCCACTGTTGGGGTCACAAAAGAACAAGAAAGCAAAAAAGGTGTAATCTGAAAATGTACTGCAGAAAACAGCGTTGCTCCTTTCCCATTCTGATATTAACATGCAGCAAGCTGGATTCTGCTCTGATCTGCTCCCACGTGACAATGCAGTTCTGCACCTGCCTCGGCAGGGTTGTCCCATGGTAAAACAGGTGTACCAAAATCAGGATATGGCATGTGTGCGTGCCTGAGGCACCTTATCTTGGGGCTGAGCAAAGCAGCTCTGACAAAAGTAAGAATAATTGTAATGTTTATCTCTATTTTCTATCCTTAGGCATGATACAACACCGGCACCAGGACTGCAGTCAGTCAGGACAGGAAACTGAAGTCTCAAAGTGTTGCATGAAAAAATATATTGTGGCCCAAATGAAAGTAAAATTTATGCCATTCTAAATACAAAAATAAAAGAGGTGTTATCACTGCCATTCTCCTGATATTCCAAGATAGCTGAGTCCCAGTCAGTTTCTGAGGGATTTTCAATCTTCTGGGTCCTTAGCTTAGTCAACATCCTCATTTTTTCAAGATTCTCCAGTAGAAACCAAACACTGATGTGATTTAGAGCTGAGCAACCTTAGAGTAGAAGCAGAGGCGCAATGGTTTATCCCTTGTAATGGCTGTAATTCCCCAGAATGGGATTGGTTTGCATATTCTACTAAGGTCCTGACACCATCAGTAGGATCAATCTGAGAAAAGTTATCTTGCAAAATGACATGGATATGGCTTGCATTGGGCTGCTCACAATTAAAACGTGGGCTGTTCTCTCTTATTAGAAAGCTCTGCCTGCAGCAGGGAAGAATGTCTGCTGGCCAGAGCAGATCAATATCTAACCTTGCTAATAAATTAATAGTGTTTTATTCCAACTGATTTAGTATCTCTCCTAAATGTGCTTTGTGATTGGATTAACTGCATAGCCCCAATTTAATTTTTAAAACATACCAAAATACACTGAAGACAGAGAAGCAGGGGCATATAAAAACCTACTTATCACTCCAAGCTCCAGTCCATTCCACTTCACCCCAGGGATTTCTAAGCCTCACTAGTTTCTCTGGCCGTCCTCGGTAATATACCTAAAAGATGCACAACAAACAGAGCCTGAGAGCTTCCATTATTCCAATCATCACAGGGCAATTGCTTTTCAGACAGGATAAAACACAATTTGTACTTGAGTGATGCAGTCCATTATAATTTGCAATAGGTAAAAGACACCTAGATGCCTTCCACCCGTATTTTACATTATCCTGTGCCACCAGGTGAGTCATTAGCTGCAGCACTCACCATTTCATATAATGACAGCAACATGCAAGGAAAAACATCAGCTACAAAACAGCAGAATATCTACTTCCTCGAAAGCAGGAGAGATTGCACAACACAGCAAGGTTGGAAAGAGGTTATTAGGCATGGACAACTCTGTAATGTTTCCAGTTTCAGAGGAGCAGGAGTATCTAGGGCTCACTGTGAAGGTGAGACTAACAGCCGAGTTCATGAAAGAGGCTTTTACTCCTTTCCTATTAGCACTGACTGGCACGCTCCCACCTCATGCAGTATGAACACGTGGGGAAATGGCTGCCTCCTCTCCCATTTCTCCCTTCTGTACCTTCCATTTCAGTAACATCTTGGCCCACCTTTACATTTTGTATTCCAGTCTATTGGTACAATGCAAGTTGCAGACTGCGCAGTATACTCTGTGTAACTACCAGTACAGAGCTCCTGACCTGCGTAAGTACTACGGGTACTGTCTCTTTTCTGTAAGAGTGTGGATAAGCTAGCAACACTTTTATTTGGTTAGTCACAGAAAGACATCAGAAAGTTGAAGGCACTGCAGTATTGCAACACCAAGCTGGTTTGTATGATGGCCCTGGAGAGGCTGGCTTACCTCTTCTGCTCCAGTGACAGAGTAAGCGTGTCCCTTTACCAGCTTCAGACTTGTGATTGCTTCTATTTCACCTGCAGTAGTTATCTGGGGCAATAGAAGTATACACATTTAGGACTATATATTGTGTATGAACTCAGCTTTCATGAGCAAATTAATGTGGGGGAAGATATCCAAAGTGGTATGCACAATGAGTATCAATATTCTTGATGCGAAATATGATAAATAGAGGTGACATCCACAGGAAGAGTTCACCTCCACAGTTTCATGCCCCTAAATATGCAGTCCTAGCACAGCAGAAATTCAAGAATGTACAATGAAATCTAAATCTAAATCCAATTCCCAGCTCAGGTAACAGGCCCAGTCACCTGCAAAGGCATGTTCATGTGAACTAAGCTCTAGCCTGCCTAGGTTGAGAGCCATAATATCAAAATGTGAACTCTGGCAATCCCATATGCCATGAAGCAGGATTTCAAAGATAATGAAATGGGATGTGAAAGGTGTGAAGTTTCCAAAACATGTACAAACATCATCAGCAACTTGAGAGAGTTTCGGTTACAGGTGTCAATAAACTTTAGGACTGAAAACCAAAGCCAGAATCAGACTACAGGCTACAACAAAGTGTCTCAAAGAGTTTTTTATCCAGCAGTTGAGTGTCTGGAGCTGAAATTACACGGAATTTGAATGAGAAAAGATACTCAGAGAATGAAAACGGAGTTACGGAAGACCAGTCCCCAGTATTATCACAGGCTGTCTTGTAAAAAGGGAGGTATGATGAGAGTTGGTTGTTTAGAAACTCATCCAAAGTTTTTCTAACAGAAATCAATAAAAGTCTCCCATCAATTGTCATTTGCTTTTACTTCAGACCTTCCTACCCGTGTCTAACATTGGTCTGAGCTTCTGTTACAGTATGGACCAGAGCCCAGAGAAGAGGAGCAAGGAGGGTAAAGTGGCGGCAGTCTCTTACATCTATGGAACAGCCAAGCAGTGACCCAGCTCTCAGAGCCTTCTGGATGATTTGGTACAGGTTCGAAGGAGCCCTCCGCAGCTCATAGGACTCAGAGATGCCTCCAGTAAAATCCTCAAAGCCCTCCATAGTGGACCCTCCTGTGAGAGCTTCATAAGAGCCGTTCAACCTGTGGGAGAGATGACAAGAACTATATAAGGAGCCATCTCCACCTGTAAGCATTGGCGGTGCAGAAAGCAGCATCTATAATTTAGTATCTCTCAGTCCATGTGATCATCAGTGTGAGCTGGGGCACCAGAGGTAAAGCCCCTTGAACCCGGCAGTTGGCAATACCCTTTATGGACCTAGAGGAAACTGTAAATAATGGATGGAATGGAGGCTGCATTTAAGTGAAGTGCATTGTGTCTAACACCACAACCACATGGGCAGTCAACTTCTGCACACCCAGGAGCGCTGCCTCCTGCTTAGCCACATACTTGGCATAGGCCTTCTCCAGCAGCGCGCTCCAGAACTCGTTGCTTTCCTCCGAGTGCACAAAGAGAAGCTTCCCATTCTTGGTGGGCAGCCTGTCATCCACCACGACGTCCACCCACTCCCCATACTGCCAGAACTGATGAAAAAAAGAAAGGAAAAGATGATGAGGGCTGGTGTGCACATAATAGCTCCACACTTCCATCTTCCTACCCCTTCACCTGTCATCAGTTCCCCCTGGATAAGTCACTGTAAGGTTTCATTCCCATGTTGGACTCCTCTCCCTTGTAATAGAGGCAAACTACTCCCAGCCCTGTGAAGCACTGAGCAGGCTTCTTAACCCTGTATTAAATTTTGCTGATAGGTAATATTAACAGCAACTTGTTGCACATAACATCTGGAACACTGTGCTCCATGCAGAGCTTACATGATGGACAGTCCAGAAAACTAGCGTGTAGACAGGATACTCTAAAGTATCTTTTCTTGTCTACTCTTTTAAGGCTCAATCCACTGGAGAAAAAAAACAATGCCGCTGTAAAAATGCTGCAAGGAGAGGTGACTCAAAAGGAAAGCACTCGATAGTGCTAATCCCTTCTGAAAAGACTGGGAAATGTGTGAAACGTTGCTAATGCTAATTTTTTGCCTGAACACTAGAAACATTTACTCCAGAATTTGATGCAGTCCTGAAAGGAAAGAAGATAATTCACACAATAACCCCTCTGCTGAGATGAGCTGGTGGAAGGGATAGGTATGTGCTCTGTAACATCTGTCCTCACCAAAACACCCCCTTTAGCTTTGCAGGGTGAACCCATGCTGCTCACACCTGAGCCTAACCTCTAGTCAAAGCAGGTTGGCTCAGTCCCAACATACTGGGTCTGCAGGCAAGGAAATCCAGGGGAGGGAAAGGGAAAGGGAAGGGAAGGGAAAGGGAAGGGAAGGGAAGGGAAGGGAAGGGGGAGGAACCGCATCAGCCTGAATTGTCTCTTGACAGTCGGCAGCGGCAGAGCTTGGCTTGACTCACATGGCATGATGGTTTGGCTCAGTTTACAAAACCTGTATAACTAACCAGAGCCCTATCAGCTGTAAGAGAGCAGAACCTAGAATCATAGAATCATTTAGGTTGGAAAAGACCTTTAAGATCATCGAGTCCAACCATGCCCGCTAAACCATGTCATGAAGTGTCTTGTCTACATGCTTTTTGAATACCTCCAGGGATGGCGACTCAATCACTTCCCTAGGCAGCCTGTTCCAAACTAGCCAGTGAGCAGGCATCATTTAACACCATTTAACTCTGTTCTTCTTTTCTTTCCCTCTCCCCCACCAATTTCACTTACACAGCATAATTCTTGACTATTTAGCATGTGCCAAACACAAAAAAAGCTGGTTTTAGCTGAATACGAGCATTTTCCTCTTTTATTCGCAATACACTGATCATATATAGGTACCTGGAAATGAAATATCCCAGCATAGTCCTTCTGGAAACTCTGAGCCTTGGGAACAACACGGTACAGAACATCTGGATTCAAAGTGAGAGATGCAATGGCAGCTAGGAGCCAGCAATCACCTAAAACCACATACATTACAAGGCAGAAAGGTACATTAATAAACAGGGGGTTGCCGAGCTGATTCTTACACCATTATGTCACACTCCTACCTAGACTAAAATGCCAGCATTAAGTGCTTTGCAAGGTCCTGCCAGACTCAGTATTGGTTCAGCAATCCATTCTTGTTTTGTTGTGTTATTTATCTCTTTTGCTTATTTGCCACTCATCCAGACTGCATAGGTATCTTGGGGCCTCTGAGGCTGATCCTGGTGGTGATTTCAATGGTCTAGTTGGGGCTTTGCTATTTTGATTTTTTAATGAAGCTGTGAAAGCAGGCTGCTTTATCTAAGCTTGTTAATGCCCTCAGGACACCGGAAACATAGCCAGAGAGAGAAGGCATTTGGGGTATGTGGGTTGCAAAGCCTGGCTGGGCAGTACAGAGTGAATAACCTGCAGTACTTTAACTAGACCCAAGCCACCACACCTGAGAGGGGCAAGGGCTTAGAAGGGCAGAAGAGGGCAAAAGTTCTGGTTGATAGAAGGGTAGTGGGACTTCCGTTCTTGTCTTTTGGAGAAGATTGGATGGATAGCAGGAACATTTGGGTGGCTATTCCTTCTTAGCTTTTTCCTTGAAGGTCTGAATTTGAACCAGCACTTAGGTTTATTACTACAGATTTGCCTATGAGTGTAACGGAAGTAGAAGTCTCCTGGGAACTCTGCGAGTAGGCAAGACCTTTCTCTGGCGTACTCCTTATCCTGAGAAGAATGGGCATGCCCAGCCCTCCCTGAAGGCTGTGTTCTGGGTTGGTGACCTGCTTGTGGGTTGGAGGTTGGGGAAGTAGAAGCCTCTCTCACACCAAAGGTGGTGCCTCTGGGAAACTCAAGGACTCCTGGGTTGGTTACAGTATTTGCATACTGCAAACAGCAGGAAGAACTTCTGTGATTCTGTGTTATTTCTGAGGTGTGTAGAAAGTCTAGGAAAACAAAACTGCTCTGAAGGTACTAACATTTTCCTGGTTCCCTGTGGATTATCTGTGCCAAGACACATTTTCTTTGTGCAGGTGCATATTCTGCAGAAGGAATTGGTACAACAGCTCTTGCTTCAGTGGAAGTAAGCTAAAGGAGAAACCGAGCAAAGAATTTAATCCGCAGCATGATTTAGTATCTTAGAGCAGCAGTGAGCTCTTTATATTGACTTGGGCTTTATGATTTAGTGCCATGCTGAATATAACTGTAAAGGTAAGATACAGGGGCTTGCCTGGTACTGCATGCTCTCTGCTGCCTGTACACCCCTGGGAAGTACCCAGATGCCTCCTATGAGCTGAACAAGAAACAGCTGTTCCCAGTTAGGCAAGCAGTGACTTGAAAACACCTGTAAAGAAGCACCCCTGGTGTGATGGCCTATAAGCACCTGAGCTGGCTGATTGGATTATGGAAGCAAAAGCAGGATCTACCCAGTGTGCCAGCCCAGGCATTTCCAATGAGGAGGGAAAACCTAGTATTAGTGTGTAAGGTGCTTCTTAAGCCTTCCCCCAGGATTGCTCTGCATTATCTTACCTGCCACATTCAGGAAAGGACATTCAAGCTGGAAGGGGGTAGAAAATGGCTGGATTACCTCCTTCTCCCTGTCCACTTGCATTTCTTATGAGGAGAGGTTAAGAAAAAATTGCTCCTGCTCATCCTGTGCAAGTGAAGCTTGAAGAGGAAGTGTGAGCCAAGAGCTTTTACTTGAAAGGTAAGGTTTCCTTTGCAGAAGAGAAGATAAATTAAAATAAAAGGGTTGCAAGATGTTTAAACTGGAAATGCTGTGTGTATAGAAAAGAGAGCCTGAAGGCCTCAGCCTCTGGAGCAACTATGAGCAAAAACCTTCTCAAGCTCATCTTCAGCCTAATTATTTTACAAATTATTTTGCATTCTGTGGGAGAGGGCTTTACTCACTGGCCTGGAAGGTTCCTCCTAGCCTATGTATAAAGTAAGCAAAACTGGGAGAGCACAAGGTGGGGGGGGGAAGGCTTTAAGAACCTCCTTTCCCAAGAAAATGTAGATGCAGGAAAAAATGAGAAGTGAGAACACTCACATCTGCTTTTTATCTATTTCTTTGAGGCTTTCCTTGGTACAGGTGTATGCCTTATGCTGTTGTTATTTCTGCTTTTGCTTGGAGAGGTAGAAATAATGGTGATAAGTCTGGGGAATGGCTGTTCAGAGGAGGAAGATGGAAAGCCATATAAAGTTAGAACTGAAGTCCTCATTTTCTCAGCTACCCTAGATTTTCTTGCTGCCCTGGTTGTTCCTGGCATGCTGTGAAGTACCAAATACTATTTCTGAGAAGGTGGTGGGGTGGGGGTCCTGGTGTTTCTGTTGTGTCCCTCCACCTCCAGTGAAACCAGAGAAGGTCTGCAGCAGTGACAAGTTGGTGCTCTCCCAATGTGCAACATCTGGAAGGGTTTCCCTTTCCTGGCCTGGGCCAAGTTTCTACAACCAGTGAAGGGAAAACTAATGTGGGCTTTGCTGAGGATGGTGTATGTTTGATGCATGATTAGGCAGAAGAATCAATGAAGTGAGAGGGGTTTCCTTAAATAAGTTATTTCCTTCTCTGACTCAGAACTAAACAATTTCAGAATCTTAACCCCCAAAGATGTTAAATGCAGCATGAAATCCTTTATGGCTACCTTGCGGTATGAATTAACTTAGCATCTGGGAGAGCGAGTGATGTTGGCATTGGTACTTCTGCCTCCAGCAAACACACCATGCAATCTAACTTCCCAGGGAAGCATTAGGGGCAAGTCCGCTCAAAGCACACATGGAAAGACTTGTGTTGGAATAATTGCAGTGGTGAGCTTGGCCTTGAAAATAGCTATGCCTGCCTTGAGCAACATGGAGTCCTATCTCTAAACTTACTTGGGGGTTTAATATCTTTGGCTAAGCTTGTGGCTGAACAAATATCAACTGTGTCCTCTGAAAGGAATCGGCTGGGAATTGGCTGCTGTGCAGTAACTCGATAAAAAGGAAGGTCTGCATGGGGTGCCTGGATGTAGATGGTTTGAGGACTCTTTACGTACCAGTGATACGTTACATTCAGGTTCCTGTGATATTGGCTTTAAGACAAATTAAAGAGGATGCGGGAACCTGTCTGTACCAAGGAGCTTCCAGGATGGAGCCTAAACTGCACAGGTTGTCTCTTATCTTCTTGTACACCACGATGGAATCCTGGCCTATTAGTAAGGTTTCTCAGCACTACTGGATAATATATTACTAGTTCTAAAAAAGTACAAGTTGACAGTACGTGTTCCTTTTTTCAAAGTTCAGCAGCAAATTTCAGAGTTTTGTTTGTGATTGTGCCTACAGGATAGTGCAACAGCATAAGCTCCCTAGAAAGGCAGTTTATGTAGGACCACTCAAACTTGTCCTGATTCAGCTGCAGGTTATAAGTCATCTTTCAAACTGTGAGGAAACTATTTGATTCCCTTCCAAAAAGTGAATTTCTGGAGAAAGAGGAAAGGAGGCCAATTGACCAATGAATTCAATATTTAATTAGAATGTATTTCCAGTAAGTTATAGTCAGAAAAATGACAATATCAAAAAGCATTTCTGCTCATTGTATGCATTTGAAGTTGTAGCCTTTTAGCTTATAAAATAAGTTTAAAAAAAGTCTCCTCAACATTAGCCCTGCAAGGCTAAATCACCTACAGGCACATAAACTGCTTTCTGCTCAGTCTCATATTTCATGAACAAGTTTCAGACAAGTGCCAATTACAGTGTTTACCACTGCTGCTGAATGTGCTAAAAAGAAGCCAGATTGGTTCCTGAATCTGAAGTCATTTGTAATGTTGGTAAAGTGCAATNTTTTTAATTTGAAATAAGCAATTCTGACCTTGGGTTTGTAGTGGAAAGGGTAAACATGAAGCCTAGTTCTATGTGTCTCTGCGTGTGTGTATATACACATGATCTTGGAGAATTACTTTGGCTGTTAGTGCGCTTGAAATAAAATCACTTGCTGCTCACAGACGTACTGAGATGGCTCATGTTCTCAATGATATGCAGGCACCTCCTGGTTTACAGAGATAATCGAATTGCTGCAGAGAATACCGAATCCTTGGTGACCTGGGAGCTGAGTGACTCCTCTATATTGATGATGTTTACCCAAGCGCGCTGCACTTGCAGAGGCCATAAAATAAATGAGAAATTTGATTAGTTTTAGTTGCTACAGGGCCATGCTCAGTTTCTGTTTAGCTACCATGAAAGTGGCTAGTCGCAGAGCATCTAACCTCTTCATTGACCTAGTGATGGTGAGTTCAAGCTGACAGTCCGAGTGTTTGGTTCCAAGATCTAACTGGACAGTACGGAGGCATTTCTGTCCTGACTGTACTCTGCCTTGTTGCAATTTCAGCAACTCCTGGTGTTCAGAAGGGATCCAAGTACAATGCTGTGGCTCTTGCTTCCCAGTTTGTCAAGCAGATTTGACTTGCAGCTTTAGTCTCTGCTGGAAGCCCTTCTTCAGAGCTTGTAGTACCTGGGGTATTTTACCAGGCTTCAAGGAAGCACTGACCCACGAGCTTTATAATTTCTGGCACTGCAGGCTGTTCCTGCTTTAAGATTTCTAAAGAAGGCTTCTTAAAGTTTTCTATAGAAATGAATTAAGCTCTGCAGCTGTTTACAGAAAGGTGAAGGGGCACCCAGCAAAGGAACAGGCTTTCTTGTCTCTGGGGCCTCAGAGTTGTCAGTGAATTTATTTTTGGAGATCTAGGGGATATACCTGCTAGAACAAGGATCTCCAATACCCCTGGGCCCAGGGGACTGATCAGCAGAAGGGCCGTATGTTAACATCTGTAGCAAAGTAAGTGAACAAAGCCAGTACTATTAAGCACTCTCCTGCCTACAGGAGCTCCAAAAGCTCCCTCAACAGTTATCAGAGCTGTCAGGCTTTGGTTTGTTCTCCAGTCTACCCGCAATCTTTTCAAATCTGCCCATAAGATAAGACGCGCACAAACCACGCGTGGGGTGGGTTCCTCAGCTGGCGTCAACTGGTGCATCTGCATTGGCTTCAGGGGACTTCTCCAGCTGACAGCCCAGGCCAGGGGAGCTGCGGGGCCTGGAGTAAGTACCCTCTGAGCCTTCAGAACAAAAGACACCCCATGAATACAAACTATGGATCTGGAAAGCTAACATTAAACTGAGGGTGTCTGAGCATGTTTTGCATTATTGAAGTTTAAATCTATGCCACTTGCTTCTTAAGAACTTCTGCAAACAATTCCAGGGTTAACTTATTCGGATAACTGCAAGAAAACTTCGTAAGTCACCTTTAATAACTAAGGCTCTGTGACTGCATTTCAAGTTGTTACTAAGCTATCAAAAAGATATGGTTCAAAGAACATTTAAAATATTTCAAGTCTTTCAAGTTCCCATCAAACTTGCCAAGCTGATATTCATCTAGCTTACGTTGTTGTCAAAGAAATAAGTTTAATGGAGTGAGACTGACTCTGGGTTTTCTTGTTCCTTTTGTTCATATAAACCCAGACCTGCAGTGTTATTTTTAAAAGAAAAGAAACGTGTCAGAGAAGATTATTAAAAATAGGCTCTATTTCCCTGAAGGACTTGTTAACGGGTCATACATGTGCCTTATGTAAATATGTAATCAAGGTCTGTTTCAATAGAAGTGTTTTACATGAGGGCTTTAGTAACAAGGACTTTGATATTCAAGGTATTGGATCAAATACCAGAAAAGCATAGTATGCCTCAGAGATGGGAAGCAAATACCTGAACACCAGAAGGGAAGTCCCATGTCTACATTCTGAAGTTTATTTTTGTGAAGGGTCAGTGTGTGTAGAAGCGACTGTAAGCAGCCTTGCAGAAATAAATTGGATTATCTTTGATTATTTTATCTTTTATTTGAGAGCGAGAGAAAAGGAAGTTCCTAAAAAGCAGAATCAGATTCTGGGGGTTTTTCTTGTAGGTTTAGGGGTAGCTTTCAGGACTAGCACGTGGGGTACTGCCCACTGAAGGCTGGCTTTGGAAAGCCTGGAGCCAGGCACTGTCCCCAGATTCACAGGAGGTTTTGGGGTCCAGTTCTGTTGTTACCACTATTTGCTGGATTTTGGCACTGCTCTGTAATGAAAGCCCATTTAGCACAAAGGACTGGGACTCCACAGAGACATTCAGGAGGTGACAAATAAAAAGGGGCTCAGCGTATTTTTATTCAGTTTCTAGGCTTAACACAAATAATGCATTGACCTCTTCTACTTTAAGAGCAAGTAAAATTCTTCAGTCCTTTACCTTGTAAACTGCCAAGGAAAATGAGGTTTTACTTCAGGCATATGATCTTTTCTTTTTTTACACTATTATAGAAACTTCCCAAACTGGAGGTGACAAGAAATGTCACTTTTATTACTTATCTGATCCATTCTCCTAAAATACAGTAAGTGATTTCCCCATACTCTGTTCCAGCATCCACTGATTAAATATCCTGGAGCAAGTATATGATTGGGCATCTTATTTTTAGCATTTGGAGCACAGGCTCACGCACCAGGGAATTTTTTAGCAATTGCTTTAATGGTGCTGTGTTTACAGGACCAGCATTGATATTATTTATTGCCAATGACTTGCAGAAATTGTTTGAATCTCATTTGCACAACGGATGGGCCAGAAGACCAGTAAGGTCAGGAGTACTGCTGTAAGCGGTGCAGGAGGGAGACTGATTTCTCTGTGTCTCATCTATCAAATTCTCATTACAAGAGTTCCAGCCTTCTCGCCTCTCTATGCAGTAAGGAGAGGTTGCTGCTGCTGTCTTCTGGAGCTGGATCTCATCAGTGAGGCAGACAGGGAAGGTGGCTGCTGCAGCAGCTATTCAAAGGCAGAATAAAGCCCCCCTTACAGCTCCATCTGGCCACTTGCATAGGAGCTCTGTTTAGACAACAGCAAGCATTTGAGAAAAATGGGTAAGGAAGTTTTTCTGTGCTGGATCTCCAGGAGAGGATGAGTGCTGTCTGAGAGACATCTCATCAGTGTCAAGCCCTAATTCGGGAAGCTGAGCAACACTGCAGTTTTTCGCTGCGTTTGCACAGCATGGCCAGTGCCTGGTTGCTCGTGTCCCTGCTCGCAGCTCTACACCACATGCTGTACAAGCAGAAAGAACATTCAGCACGAAGGCCTTGGAACAGTTTGCTTGTTGTGGATGGTATTACAAAGTTTACGTGCTCTGTTCATTNTTTTTTTTTTTTTTTTTTTTTTTTTTATGGTAGGGTCCTTTTTTCTAACTCATGCCTGCAAGCAGATGGGCCATCCTGCTTGACATTAAATGGCACGTCATAGCCCCAGCCCCTGTACTAAACCAGTTCCTGCTCTGCTCCTTGGCTGTTGTGTATTTCTTTTGTGTGAAGCTGAGGCTGGAACTTGCTCTGCCTCCCAAATAAAATCTCTAATGACTAGGCTACAGGGTAAAACTTCCCTGGTGTCCCATGTCCCCTCAGTCTTTGGAGCTGCTCTTGCTGGGATGGGCATGAAGCCCACCCTCTTGCTTCTGGGCAAGCGCTCTCACGATTAGGTTGGTGACCAGCTCTGTTTCAAGAGGTGAAAAGCAAGCCAGTCTGCTCCACAAAAGGGTAATTGGCTTTCTACATCCAGGAGACAGTTTGGAGTCTCCCAAGTTTGACATAGCTCTTAAAAGCCAGTATATACCCTGCCTCAGGCAGCAATGCTGGTGTGTGAGTCCCCTTCTTGGGCATCTGCCTCTCTCCATACTATGTCTGGGAGATAGCCAATAAAATGCTCTGTGCATGAGGAATTTTTAAATGAAGCTTCATTTTTTTTTTTCTTCTTCCAAAACAAAATTCAGAAGCGCTGTACGTACCCAGCTCTCCTTGGCAGACATCTGTTCGAGTAGCTCCTCCGATTATAAACTGAGGGTTAGCACATAACTCCTGAAAAGACACATTTTCAAAGTATGCATCACACTTTCTGGTCCGAAAAGTTCATGTTTCTTGTTCCTTGTTTCAATGTTCATAAATTATTAAACACTTTTAACATTTCTTAAAAAAAATATATCCTTTGTCTGATTAACATGTTGTCAGAACAATGTTGCCTTATTAAATTGAAGACTGCATGGTGTTTTGGTTTTTTGGTTTGGTTTTTTTGGGGGG
>VYZV01043780.1:19980-51169 GCA_013401275.1 Pandion haliaetus | reverse complement strand
TATTTATTGTGAAACTTCACAGTGAAGGAGTAGTTCAATGTGAAATGACAGTTCATTGTAGTGCCATTTCAACAGCCGGCGTTTCACGTAGGTGCTCATTTTGGAAGGCACTTCATTGCTTTTTCAAAGTTTCTAGCTTTTCTAT
This sequence comes from Pandion haliaetus, assembly GCA_013401275.1. Taxonomy (NCBI): domain Eukaryota; kingdom Metazoa; phylum Chordata; class Aves; order Accipitriformes; family Pandionidae; genus Pandion; species Pandion haliaetus. The sequence goes on along the minus strand of VYZV01043780.1, from coordinate 51,024 downwards.
CCAGATGTTGTGGCAGCAAGAGCACTGTAATGAAAGATTTGTCACTTAGTTTTCAAGTTGTGGAGTTGCTGTTGCTAATGCCAAAACTTGTTTTAAATGGATGAAAGCACTTGTTGCCTCAGTGGTCTTTAGACCAGTCAGATGTTCTCATGAGGTTATACGGTACCACCAAAGGGTACGGAACTGACTCACAGCTGCTATTATTTTACCTCCTGAAACAACATTTGAATAGGAGGTTGTTAGTGTTCTAATGTTTGTATTACTGTTTTCACCATGGCTAACTACTGCTATGACTCGCCCCACTGTCTTCTTATGAATCTGGGCAGGATTTTGGTGTTGTGTGACTGTTTAGCGGTTGATTAAAAATTAGATGCTATTGATCTTTTTTCTGTATAGCCATTGAGTTACTAAGGGCCTGTCTGTATTGAATCTCTGCTTTTTCACACAACGAGGCTAGCAGATGTGCCAGATGTGCTGTACAAATGTTTTGGGGTTGGTTGTGGGTTGGGGTTTTTTGGGGGGTTTTTTTGGTTTTTTTTTTTTGCAACTGCCTCATCTGACACCACCATTTGTATTGATACATTTACTTGAACTTTGTGTACTGACACTGATTTCCCATCACATTTTGGGATGTCACAAAGATTGCACTGGAAGATGTCAGGTGCTCTTGGAAACCCGTAATTTTTATTATGTTGCTTTTTTCTGTAGGAAGCTTTTGTCATCTGTTTATTCCCCAAAAGGCTTGATCAAAAAGCAACAGACCTATGCCCACATGGAGTTTCACTGCTGTTCCAAAACCGTTCAGAACATCTTCAAGTACCACAGGGGCAGATGAGGTGTCCAAAGCAGATGCACCCATCGCTGCTGCAACAGGCTTCTTGGCAGGGGATGTGTAATGAAACAGCTTGGCTAGTGAGCAGTGGTACAGATGTTCCCTTTAGCCCAGGAGCCTTTGGTCTGTGGGCCAGGTGCAGCCTATAAATTTGTTTAATTCGTTTTGACCTGGACTATACGATACCATGATGAATAAAAGGCATAGCTGATCATCAGCACAGAAAAGCTTGTCCCGTCACCAAGGTTCTCCAGACACAAAAACTCTGCCCCTTGGGCTTTGGATTACCCTTCGTTCCATTTTTGTTGCTTTTTAGGAGAAACTTTCAAAGGCGAGTATTTAGAGTTAGTTTTGCAGTATCAGGTCTGAAGTCAGTGATGGTATTTGGCTCATGGGATGTGGTGACTCATTACAGCAGAGGGGAGGAACCAAAGCCACTGGGGAGAGGAAGCTTATTCACCCTTAACCGCTTTCTTTGGAGGGATGTCACCATGGTATCACAACACTGGGGCCTACACAGCGCAGTATCTCTCTTCTGCTGTTCAGACACAGGTGTGTCCTCCTTACATAAAAATGCGTGGAAAAACAATGAATTGAACAGGATGAATTTAGAAAATTAGATGCTTGGTTTTCCCACGCTGGCAACCACTCTACTGTAAGTGGGTTGCCACAGCCTCGTGTTTCTAACCAGAAAACTTCCTGGAGTCCCATGGTATTAATACAAATATATTCAGTAGTTGTTACCCTGTAGCTATGAGTGTGTTAAAGTAATGACATGTCTGTGATTGGCTGAATGTACATTTTTTCCCATACTCTTACATGGGCTATGCAGTGACCAGAGGAGCTGCCCTTTGCTTACAGCCCTCCAGGCACTTCGTGGGGATGCTTTGCTTCTCTTTGCTCTCCTGAATGGCCAGTTTTAAGCCTTTATGGCTATTTACGCTTGCCTTGCAATTACATTTTTTGGAACATTCTTGCTTATAGCTGGAGATTAGGTAAATGCAGAGTTGGAAATAAGAAGTAAAACACTGGTAGCAGCAAAAAGGGAGCACGGCAGGAAAAAACAGTACTTCTTGTTAATGTAAATAAACTCAGCCTGATAATATTCCCTTTTCTGATAACCTTGTTCTGCCTATTGTATTGTGTATTTACAAAAATTCTCCATGATTAATGTAGCCTTGCTAACACTCCTTTCAAATTCTTCATGTAAGTAACCTGTCTGTTAGCCTCCTCTTGGACTTTCCCTCTCTGTCAAAGGAAAGTCACTGTCAAGAGCCTTACAAAAGTACCAGTTCTTACAGTTAAGACTATTTGGTAAAGACCCTGCTCAGGCTTACTTAGTGCAGGCTAAGACTCCAGGTGTTATCACAAGCTCTGTTCTCACCCAGGCTTTGAATTATCAGGTCTACCTTTAGTGATGACTGTTCAGAAAGGGAGAGATGCTATCCTGACTGTTGAGCACTTTTAAACATGGAAACCAAAGGGTGGTGCATCTCCCATATATGCTGCATCTGCCTTTTAACCTCAAGAAGACCTTGCCCAGAGTTGTCTGAGGTAAGATCTATGTTTCTCTGACTCCAAATTCTTCTTAGAAACCAGTAAAAAGTTCAACAGAGAGATTTCACAACAAAGTCTGCTGTTTCTTTCTCTTCGTGTCTGCCTTGACAGGACAGCTAGAAACTGAAGGAAATTCTTTATAAACTCTTCTTATGGACCTAGAGGTCCTCTGGGGGGAGTTTCTCCTCCTTGAACTTCAGAGCTTCTTATATACAGGGGAAATCTGACTCAAAGATGTATTACAGCATTAAAGGTTGTATGCTCTTAATCTAGATACCTGAGCAGCTTCTTGACCAAGGCTTCCTGAGCTACTGTGGTCATGTTGAGTTGTTCATTTACTCTTTCTGTGCTGCGCTCTGCCTGCCCAGCCCCTGCCTTGTTTACAGAATAGATATGCTAATATTTCTTTGGAAGAATGGTGGGACAGCTGCTCTCTGAGCCAGACTGGCTACTAAGTTAAACTGGCATGGTTTTTCTGAGGTTGGTAACACCAATGTCAGATGCTCTGGGGTTCTCTTGGAGCAGTCCAGATTGCCTGCTCGAGTAAGGCCGTGCAATGTGAATTCTGGTTTATGCTGCAGGTTGAGCAATTGAGAGGAAAAACACCTCCACAGCTGACTGTGAACAAGGGGTGTAGGATGTTCCTCCAGCTGTGTCCACCCACCTGATAGAGCATGCATGTCTGTGGGGCCTCTGTGCTGAGATGAGACCGGTTAACCTATCAGTTTGTATATTTGTGACTTGTCTCATGCCTGTTCCCAGTGTTCAGGATTCTTTGAGATTTGCAGTTTGTTAGAAGTCAAAAGTCTCACTAAGGCTTCCTAACTTTTCCCAGCTGTGAATGATGGTTCTGCTCGAGCAGGAACACAGTGGCACAACAGGGAGAATGAAGGTCCCTGCTCTTTTTCTTGTAGGATTTTGTTGGTCTTAAACCCTAGTGGTTCCTGGATGCTAGAAGAGGAATATTTGTGGGGGAGGCCTGTATGCAGTGCCGGGGTGTTGGGGTGTTGATGGAGAGTGGAGCTCTCCTGTGGTGTGTGCTGGTCCAGTGCACATGTATATTTACATCCATCCCCTTTTCTCATGATGTATCTGACATGCAATATTTCTACTGCTAAATACATAACAACCCACTGCTCTGTTGACTCAGAAAAGTCCTGTCACAAGCTGTGACCTCCTTTAACTCAGGAAGGCAACAGAAAGACTTTTTTGTCTGGGTTAATGAATTGACTTGCTGTGTGATGAGTGCCAGTGGGAGAAAAACAAGTTGAGGAGGAAGGAGTGGAGACACTATGATATTAATTGAGGGGTAGTATGGTGTTAATTCAGCCTGACCCCGCAAAAGCCCCAGTCAAAGTGCCAGGGCTGTTCTCTAGCCAGTAGTTTCCCTTGGACCTGAAGAACCCCAGCTCTTGTTCAGAAACTACCTGTTTTGGAGACTTAATAAAAACAGGGATCCTCAGTACAGAAGGTATCTCTGGGCAGTCTCTCCCAGGTAATTACCATGTTGTCAGGTTTGTTTGAAGACTCCTTTGGTAAAAAAAAAAAAAACAGAAAAATAACTTTGTGTGGGCAGGCTGTGTGTGGGAGAGCACAGATGTAAGCTGAACTGAAGTTGAAGTCCTGTTGTTGCCTTTTGATCAATGGTTGGTTTGCAGAGCCCTTTAACATTCTCCTCGGTAAAGAAAATTGCTGTGAAGGGTAACTGCTAAAGCCCTCAAGCGGCTAGGGGACAGAGGATCTGTTATGGGTTTGTGTGGCGCGGTTTTCCTTGGTGGCAGGGGAGGGGGGCTGCAGAGGCGGCCCCTTTAAGAAGTTGCTTGGAAGAATTCGCTGCCCCAAAATGTTGGACCCGCGCGCCAAAATGTCGGACCCACCTCTAGGTGGGGAGTGACGGTGGTAACGCCTCTGGGAGAACATATTTAAGAAGGGGAACTGGTAGTGTGGGGGTTGGGAAACCTGAGAGGAACATCGCTGCCGACACTGGAGTCATGGAAGTGGAGGGGGAGGAGGCGGCGCCTGAGGAGGCTGATGGCCCTGCAGCCCGTAGTGAGGCGGCAGGCTGTCCCCCTGCAGCCCCGGGGGGTGAACGGTGGAGCGGAGGCTCCCCAAGATGGCGGTAACTCCATGGTAAAAACCGCGCTGAAGCAGTGTGTGACTGGAGAGCAGCCCACGGAAAGGACCCGCGCCAGGGGAGTTCGGGAAGAACTGAAGCCCGTGGAAAGGATCCGCACCAGGAAAGTTTGTGAGGAACTGCAGCCCGCGGAAAGGAACCACGTTGGAGAAGTTGGTGAAGGACTGTCTCCCGTGGGAGGGACCCCACGGTGGAGCAGGGGACGAGTGAGGAATCTTCCCCCTGAGGAAAGGAGCGGCAGAGACAAGGTGTGGGGAGCTGACTCAACCCCCATCCCCTGTTCCCCTGCGCCGCCAGGGGCAGGAGGTAGAAAGCACCAGGAGTGGAACTGAGCCGGGAAGGTGGGAGGGGTGGGGGGAGGTGTTCTGAGGTTTAGTTTCCCTTCCTACTACCCTTGTGTTTTGTTTTTTATTTGATTTGTAGTAAATTAAATTGATTTTGTTTTTTTCCCAAGTTGAGCCTGTCTTTTGCCCGTGACCATAAGTGGGGAGTGATCCCTCCTAGTCCTTGTCTCGACCCACGAGCCTGCCTTTGTATTTTCTCCTCATCCCAACGTGGCCAGGCGAGGGTGTGGGGGGGTGAGTGAGCGGCTTCGTGGTGCTTTGTTACCGGCTGAGCTCACCTGAAACCACGACAGGATCATACTGTTAATTGTAGATTAGCCCATCTAAAAATGTCTCTTAGTATCTTCTGACCCCAATCTCTTTTCTAGCAAGCACATTTGCAGTGCTTGGTGGTGCCTCTGAATGCACCACAGCACCAGAGGGTGCAGAGCTTCCAGGGAAGAGGGTGTGAAGGAGGCTGTAAGAGTCACCATTTTGCAGGGTGAGAGGGATGTGTTGTCGCAGGGGAGGGAGGGGAACATCCTCATTGCTTCATAATCTGTCAGAGGAGAAGAGCAAGGTGACGTTCCTGTTTGAAAAACTTCTCCGACATGACAGTTTCTCCATTGCAGTACAAGCAGCCAGAGGCAGGGCTGAAGGGAAAGTTTTATGTTTGGTTTGTCCCCTCTAGGTTATGAAATAGTAAAAGTGTCTCAGGTTTTGAAATTATTCTGCAGTTTCACATCTTCCACCTTCTGTGAGATGTGAAAAGGGCCATGGGACAAGTGTCATTCATAGAGCTGCTGCTGGGGATCAGCTGTGAAAAGTGTTGAGCAGCCTGGAGGGAGTTGCAGGTTGTCTGTGTTCCTCCTAGTGCTATCAGAGTGGTGATGGATTCAGGCCTGAGAGCTGCTTTAGAGTTAACTCTCCCTGAGACTTTCTCCCATTTGAATCCCAGCTTCTCATCTGTGAGCTTTTGACCCTTTTCCTGTAGGAGAGAGCTGGCTGTAGAGAGACCACTGCTTTGCTGGCCTTGGATTTGCTAGCAGCTGCAGCTGGTTCATGTTTCTCGAACCTGCAATTCTACACGCGCTGCAGGACGGTTTTGTGGGATCTGATGTGTAATACCGGCTTTCCTGTGTTCACAAAGCAAGACAAGGGCAGATCTGGTAATGGTAACAAGGAGTTTTGTGTTGGGCTGAGGGAGTCGGGGGAATCAGCTGGGTCTTTAAATCTCTAATCACTTTGCTAATGGGCTTCAGGAGGCCCATGGCTGAATGGAATGGTAACCACTCTGTTCAAGTAAGACTGGTTTCTGAAAATCATTACAAAAAATAGAGGTAATGTTTATATAGTTGTGGTCTTCTCCCTCTGCTTGCTAGGAGATGGTGTGGAAAAATACTATCCAGACAGCCTGGGCCCTGGGGCTGTGGCATGCAGGCTCAGTGTATGTTGGCCCCATCCCAGGATGGGTGAAGAGGTGTGTGGGACTGGGGAACAGTGCCTGCCTTCAGACCTTCCCCAACTCTCTGGTGACCAGTGCCAGAGATGATGTTGTCCCAAAAGCTGGGTTCTTTCACCTGGTGTGCAGTAAGCCAATCAACACATTGAGGAGAGACATTTGTCTTTATCACTGTACTGCAGTATAGGGTGCCAGGTCTCCAAATACTTGTACACCTTTAGAAAGAAAGGTTGAGGGTTTTATACAATTATGTTACAGGGCAACACACACAACAAAAATTGTGATAGGCTACACAAACTTATATAGTGAAAAGATCTTCTGAGCATGTCATGCTCTTGTCCAGTTTGTTATACTAAGGTGGACTCACGTTTACATATTTGCTATGCACAAGTGGGTGTTGGTTTTAGTGTTACAATTAAGCAAGGTAAGGTAAGGACAGAGTTTTTACTTGATTCTCATCCAGCATTGACTAATCTACCGTTATCTATTCCTAACGAATCGTATGTTCTCAGTTTACATATGGCACATATTCTAGTTCTACTTATCTTAAGTTTACATTATCACCTAGCGGCATCTCCAAGGTAATGGATTTCTTCGTACCAGCTATTTCAAAATTGTTAAGTTTTGTCAACCTTGCGAGTTAATTCTGTGAGTTACTATAACAACGAGATGTGGGACTAAACAGAGAGGCCTCTAGCAAGAGCCTCCAGAGATGTAAAAGGTGAAAGGAGCTCCTATTTGGTAGGAAGCTGGCAAGAGACCGTAAAGGGAGCTTGTCTATCGGATAGGTCTCTGGATGGCAAATCAACAGGCGTTTATTAAATGCGGAGGAGGGAAAGGAAAACAGCCTATGCTTCAGAAAACACTGGCCTTTTGAGGAGAAACTGCACCCCTGAGTACCTATGTGTGCCCACAGGCCCTGCTCTTTGCCTTTTCCCCATGCTGCTTCCTAACCTGTAGACACTCAAGTTTTCTTTCAAATAGTCCCAGCATGGGTGATAACTGTGTTGGTAGATCATAAAAAGCCTGCTTTTACTTTTTGTTTTTATATTACTTCGGTCTAGAGGAAATTCAACACTTGCCTGCAAATGGCAGGTATTTGCATACATACATTTGATCCGCCTTAGGGTAAAGTGATGGGAGGGATCATCTCATCACAGCTGAGGTCATTATTGGTTATAATGCACAATCCCTATGCAGTACAAAAACTAATGAATGAAGATTGAATAATGAACAGTGTCTTCTTTCTTTTTTTCTTTCTTTTTTTTTTTTCTTTTTTACAGGGGACTGTTGGCTCTTGGCCGCTATTGCCTCTCTCACCCTGAATGAAGAAATTCTGGCCCGTGTTGTTCCCAAAGACCAGAGCTTCCAGGATAAATATGCAGGAATTTTCCACTTCCAGGTAGGTGGAAAACAGCCTTCCCCCCCAGTGCTGCTGGCCAGGAGCTGGTGTGGCTGGTTATGTCTACATGTGTGGTGTTTCCTGGAGCACTTTGAGGGACATCAAAGAGCTGGGCAGAAAAACAGAGACGTCCAAGAAGGGTGATGGTGGTGGAAGTAAGATCACTGACCAGAGAGCTGGGAGCAGGGGCTGTCTTTGTGGTCCTTCCTCCATCAGCAGATCCAGCTGAGGACGTGCGTCCCCAAACAGGGTGGGTGAAGCTGGCTGTGCGGGGGATTGCTTTTCCACTAGGAAATCAGTGTTAGCAGATAAATGTTCTGGTGACCTGGGTGCACAGCATGGGGTGGTGACGACATGTCTGTGCTCTCTTTCCAGTTCTGGCAGTATGGGGAGTGGGTGGACGTCGTGGTGGACGACAGGCTGCCCACCAAGAACGGGGAGCTGCTCTTCGTGCACTCGGCAGAGGGCAGCGAGTTCTGGAGCGCGCTGCTGGAGAAGGCCTATGCCAAGTGAGTTGAGGCCAGGCTTTCATTGCACTCAAATCTCCCAATGCCTCTGCTCCCTTATAGCATTCTCAACTGCACGGATACTATGCATTTAAAATGTCAGCCTAATTATTAGCCTTTACAACTTCTGGGGTATCCCACGATGGCTGCTTTAGTAAAGCTTTGCTGACAGGTGCTAGAGATAAGTAGCCAAATGTACTGGCTTTGCTGCTAGCCAGGCAAAATAGCTCTTGCATCTCATGGCAAGGCTAGAGGGCTGTCTCCTGTCACTGTGGTCTGGGAAGCTCTGTTTCATGTGCTCTACACACCTGTGAGGGCTTGCAGCAGCAGCGCTTCAGCATGCAAAGCACACCAGTCCATGTGCCTAGGTCTCTGTTCAAGGTGAAGATGCTCAGAACTGAATTTCCTGTTTGGGGATGGCCAGGGAGGAATTCTGCCATCTAACATTACTAATTTCAATTGACTTAAGAAATTGGGCGAATTTAGGTCAGCTGAAAATCAGACCTGTAATTGTTAAAGGGTTTAAAAGACTATGAGGGAGGAGAGAGGCACATGTTTAGTCTTGATTTTTTTAGTATTAATTTTTTCTTCAAATAGTGTTCATGATTTTTGTCATTGATATGACTGAACCTGCAACCTGTATACGTGATCGTATAAGACTTTTATGCTGGGCTTTGCAAGTACAGAGGTCTAGGAAGCAAAGCTGAATGGAGGGCACATTTGTAGCTGCTGTGGTGCTGTTGAAAGCAGAAATACTGTGACAGGTGGCAAACTGAGTGCCTCTCTCCAAAAGAAGAGGAGAATGGGGAACCTGCTGATGGTCTGTGTGTGTGTGAAAAGAGGAAAATAGGGAGCCTGATGGTTGTGTGCGTGTCCTTTCGTGCAGGCTGAACGGATCGTATGAGTCTCTCTCTGGTGGCACCACCACTGAAGGCTTTGAGGACTTCACCGGTGGAATTGCAGAATGGTATGAGCTGCAGAAGGCACCACCCAACCTCTTCAAAATCATTCAGAAGGCACTTCAGAAAGGCTCTCTCCTTGGCTGCTCCATTGACGTGAGTTAGCGGGCTTATTGCTGGACACTCGGCTCTTGCTGTGCATGTGGGCAGCTGGAGTGTGGACCCAGGCTCCATCCGCATGAGGTGCACAAAGGATGCTGGTCACCTCTGCCTACAGTTCTCTGCTCTACCTTGTGTCTGGAGACTTTGACCCAAGAGTGTGACCCAGGCGCATGCTCTTCTGGGGTTTAGGTTGAAATGTAGGCTTCATTAGTTCATGTGTAAAAGCTTGTTGCCTCCCTTGTGTTTCTTCCTCAAGGCCTAGAGCTTTTGCTGTTTCATAGGTTCATGGTAACGAATCACACAGGGAACTCATTAGGGGTCCTGATGTACATCTTTTTTCTTAAGAAAGCCTGTAGCTTGGCAGTAGGTTGGTACAGGCTGAGTCGGTTTGGACAGAAAGCTGCTGCTAATGGCTCCTGAAGTCAGATGCTCAGAAGGGGTAACCTCCATCCTTGCTGTAGCCTGTTTGTCACACAAATTGTACCAAAATGTTCCCAAAAAATCTGGGCTCTGTTCTTGAAGTGGGGAGGCTTGGACTGTTGCCAGGCCTTTAAAAGGCTTTATGGGGAAAACACATTGTCAAAAGCTGAACCTGTATGAGAAGGAAAAGAGGACCTTTGGCCCTGCCTGCAAGGATTCAGCATCTCTTTTAGCCTTACTGGAATGAGTCTAAGTATTGTTATTGTGATAATCACCCTACTCTCAAATGAGATTACACCTTAGTTATGTCTAAAGGGAAGGTAAACTGTTTACAGGAACTCCATTCATAATATAAATTAAAATGTTTCCTCCCATTTTTCAAGTTAAATCAGAGTCACAGGAGAGGGAAGCTTCACAGCAGGAAAAGTACTTGGTTAATGTCAGTGTGCAACTTCGCAGCACTTTCGAGGCCTGTTGTACTCATTTGCATTTGGATAAGAATCTCACATCTGGTTTTTTGGCCCAGAATGATACAAATCTATTGTTGGGGGGTGAGGGAGAGTAAGTACATTCTGTTGTGGGTAAATGCTGACACTTCCTGTATTGTAAACTAATGATTAGTTTAGCCTTTGAAAAAATCCTGTAAAATCTTTCCTTCTCTTCTGTAGGAGAAATAGGAATGCAGAGGTTCAGCATTACATGGAGAGTGTGCTGTGGGACAGTAATAGGGCATGAATTGACAGCAGGAATCCTGCCTGCTTGATCCCACCCTCTCTTTTTTTGAAGCTTCAAATATGCTTGTTTAAAGATCACACGCTTTGTGAAATGGTGGGAAGGCAATGACAACCATATGTTTCATAGAGGGTTAAGTGTTATTACAGCAAGATGTCAAGCAGTCACTTTTTAGCAAGAAGCGGCTTTTCTCTGCTGCGTTTATAGGCCAGACTGCCCGAGTATTGTAAGGGCCATGAAAAAGTGAGAGGGTGATATGCCTTCAGGTATGAATGGCATCCAAAGTGCAGCCTTTTCCCTTGCTCCCCTGCATGGCAGGTCCTAGGATAGTGGTGCTGGGGAAAGGGAGGGGAACCTCCCACCCTGCTGTGGAGCTGAAGGGGGTGTTTTGACCTCTAAGCAAAGGACTGGGGCTTGCTGGACCTGGGTGTGATCCTTGGTGACATCTGGGCAGCCTCAGACCAGTCACCCCCGGTGTTCCTCTGGGCCCCTTGAGAACACAGAGTTCAACGTGTGTGTCCCCTTTGTACAGTGTTTGGAGATGCACAAGAGGGGATGCACCACACTAAGTGTTTCGGAGCCAGGAGGGAGCTTTGCTGTGGTGCAGGGCTTCTGGTGTGCACCCCGTGCAACGAACATGGGCCCTGGGGACTCCAGCACCACCACATGTGCTGCCTTCCCCTCTCCCTGCTCTGTCACACAGATCCCTCTCGTTGCCTCTGGGCAGCAGCTAAACCACCCCTGGAGCCTCCCAGTGAGATTAAAGCTCTGTCGGCGGGGGAAGCTTTGCTCCATCGGATCCCCTGCCACACGAGAAGCCACACTCACGAAGCTTCTTTGCTCCTCCAGATCACCAGTGCAGCAGAGACCGAGGCAGTCACTTCCCAGAAGCTGGTGAAGGGACACGCATACTCAGTCACCGGGGCAGAGGAGGTACGTTCGCCACCCCAAAGGGGTGAAATGCAGCGAGCTTTGCACGTGGCCTGGGCCAGGGCAGCAACAAATCAGTATTCAATATTGCAAATTCTCCAGTCTTACCCGTTTTGCCGAATTGGGTTTTGAGCCCCTTTTTTTCTGAAGAAATACTGAATTAGCTGGCGTGTTTTGGATAAACGCAAACTTGACTTCTTGGGGGTTTGACCAAAAAAACCCTTTTTTTTTTTTTCCATAAGCACTGCTATTTGCCAGTGAGCAGGGTGCTGGGAAGCTCTGTGCCGAGGGCACACTACCCTCTGCTGGTGACCGGGCCCTTCAACACATTTCTGCGTAGCAGACAGCACTGTACCTTAAATGCACAGCAAGATATGCAAGACATGTGCCAAGCAAAAAAAAAAAAATGTTATTGTCCCTTAAATGCCTGCCGAACAGCACCTTTCAGCAGGGCTCGGTGTTCGAATGCAAGGTGCCTGTCCAAGAGTAGGTGACTGGTGAAGGTAAGACAAGTGAAAACAAAGGAAGGAGATCGTGGCGTCCTTCCACGTGTGTAATGGACTTTCAGTTACTTCACCGATAATTGTTTCTGAAACAATTTCTGAAACTTCAGAGCGAGGTGTCGAGAGCTGCTGACATGCTGCACTGAGGTGGACGCTGCTAACGGGCAGGTTTATGTGATTGCATTTGGTTCTTCTCTCACAGCAAAAGCAGTGAAGAGGGAGTTTGACCTTAATTCACAAGCAGGCATGATTTAGCCAGGCTTTTCCTTTGGTGATATATGCGGGCTTTGTAAGGATAGTTCATCTTGGGCACTGGAGCATCATTTCTGGACTCTGGGCTGCTGCTGCTCTGTGCAGTTTTCTTGTCTTTGGGCTCTAGAGGTGCGCCAGCTCCTTCCTCAAATTAGTGCCGTATGTCCCCCATAAATAACTGGCTTTTCCCATGGAAACTCGGACAGCTTTGCCTGGCCTGGCCTCAGTGTGCACAGAGATCAGCAGATAACAAGCCGGGGCCTCGGCCCAGTGCAAGGAGGGCTGAGGCTGCCGCACTGCAGGGCATTCCTGTGGTCATAGGGGTTGTGGCCAGACTGAGTATCCCATCTCTTGTAACAGGCTCATATTATATATGGGGGGGGGGGGGTGCATTTGAATATGAGAAGGCAGTTTGTACATAAATGACTGCTTAAGAGAAATATCTCCTTGTACCTGCTTTTTGGCAATCCTGTAGAAGCTTTACATTCCCTTTGCTTGAAATTGTGTCAGAGGTAATTTTTTTAGCAGCACAAAACAGACATTTTGGTTATCGTGAGCTTTGATTTGTGCATGCTATAAACCTTCTCTGGACAAGGTTGGGTGCATGCAGGTCATTCAAAATTAGTTTGACTTCATGGCTTTTGGACCAGATGGGTGCATGTTTGTGTATATACACTTTAGGGTTTGTGTAGCACTGAGATACTTACTCTGTCATGTCCTTTAATTCCCATGGAAAAGGTGAAAGGGAGCACAGTGCTGAATCCCTGGGTAACTCTCCATATACTTCTGATCCCATCAGGTGAACTTCCGAGGAACGGTGCAGAAGCTGATCAGAATCCGAAATCCCTGGGGGGAAGTGGAGTGGACCGGAAAATGGAATGACAAGTGAGTCAATGGCTTGCGCGTTGCCTGTAGGCTTTTGCTGCGGGGGTATGATCGTGTTTCTGCTGTCGCCTGTCTTCTCCCTGCTTCAGATTCCTCTCCAAGTCACATCTGAATGTGATGTTTGCTCTGAGCTGTTTAAAAGAAGCATCCCACCACTGTCATCTCCCACATAGACGTCACAGCATGCGGTGCCTTCATACAAACACCTGCCTTCATGTAAGATGCAGTCATTTGGCTGGTGGTTCCTACAAACCTCTCTGTAGTTTCTGCTCCTTTAACAGCCCGGGCTCAGTGGTGAGCTACAGAAAACTTTCTTGCTAACAGGGCTTTAAAAATCCATTTCTGTTGTTAACAATGAAAGATGAAGTTTACTTCAGTGGCTGGGCAGTATTTGTTCTGGGTCTTCCTTCTTCTAAAATAAAGCTCCGTCTCAGTCAAGGCATTAGCACTTTCTGCAAATAAAACTGTTTCTGATCCTTACCTTGGATAATTAAGAAGTGAGGTATTGAGTATCCCAGGTCCCTCTACTTTAATTCTGCTGTGGTTTGAAAGCCCTGGAGCTGCTGTCAGCTAGATATTGTGGAGTATTGCAATTGCATGGAGCCGTAAGCAAGTGAAATAATTTTGCCAGACCAGCTGTATTAGGATTTAACCTTTACCTTGTAGTTGATGTGGGGTTGTCTTTCAGCTGCCCAAACTGGAGTGGCGTTGACCCTGCGGTGCGGGAGCAGCTGACCAGGAGGCATGAAGATGGAGAATTTTGGTAAGTAGCGCTGGGTTTCCATTCAGACTGAAGGGTATGTCCTCTTCTGCTTTTTTCACACAAAGTAACCTCTCCCAGTACATTCTCCAAGACAGGTGAACAAATTCACCCCAAATCCTAGTGCTAAATCGCAGTGGGAGAGAGGGAGGATAGACAAGGTGGTTGTACAGAAAACCTGTCCATCCTAATGAGACATTGCCTGTGGCATTGCCTCCCACAGGATGGCATTCAACGACTTCTTGAGGCATTACTCCCGCCTGGAGATCTGCAACCTGACTCCAGACACCCTGGCAAGTGACAGGTACAAGAAGTGGAGCCTGCTGAAGCTGGATGGGAACTGGAGGCGAGGAGCCACTGCAGGGGGCTGCAGGAATTACCCAAGTAAGAGCATGTGGTCACCACTGTGATGGAGAAACCCTTCATACTCGTCTGCTTGTACTTTGTCTGAGCGCTCCTTCTGGGAGCTGGTTTGGGGTGGCCCATGGAGGAGGTGGAGGATATACCTGGGATATCCAGGACTAATGTCCAAAAAGTGCAAGTGTTTGGGAAATGTGGCTCCCTGGTGAGGGTCTAGTTGTGGTTGTAAAGCCTGGGGAGGGGAGTGTTGGTTTTTCCGTCTCACAGCTGATTTTGGAAGTCAGAGCTGCACCTGTCCTAGCTGATGTGTATGTATCAGCACAGTTGCTTTCAAAGAAGCCTCTGAGCGGTTTGCATAAATCCACTTCCCAGACACTTTCTGGACAAATCCACAGTATTTAATCAAGCTGGAAGAAGAAGATGAGGATCCTGATGATCCTGAGAGGGGCTGCACTTTCCTCATTGGCCTGATTCAGAAGCACCGGCGGAAGCAGAGGAAGATGGGAGAGGACATGCATACCATTGGCTTTGCTATTTATGAGGCAAGTAAGGCAGTACAGGTACATGGGAGGAAAACTCTCCCTGTAAATAAGGTAGTGCAATTCTCAGACTGGGCTTGCTATCGAAACTCAGGTGGGTTGAGCTGGACACCAGCTGCAGCAAGGCAAAGTCCACTTAGATGTTTAGAAAATTATCCTCCACGAAAACAGTGGTCAAGCACAGGGACAGGTACACAGAGAGATGATGGAATCTGCATTCCTGGAGATACTAAAACTTAGAGTGGACAAGGTCCTGAGCAGCCACATCTAACTGATATTGGCCTTGCTTTGAGTAGGGGGTTGGACCAGATGACCACAGAGGCTGCTTCTCATCTATAATATTCTGTGCTTCTAAGTGGAGGAACAGAAAAAGTATTTAAAAAAACCTAAAAAGTGCAGAAATCCAGTCTGACCTTCAGTTGTCAGGCTGTGGTGAAAAGCAGCAGAATGAGAAGAGCAACAGTGCTTAACTGGCTGTGAAAATAGGACCACTGGTCTTGCCTGTGCGTTGCTCTGTAACTGTAGGCAGTATGTGCGACTGTTTGCTTTCTCGATATCCCAGCTTTGGAAAAGATTGTCAAAGAATTTGCTCCCCGTAGGGAAATAAGGTTTAAAGCAAAGCGAGGTCCCTGGAACCCATAAGGAAACAGAAAACTGCATTATTGTCTTGCCGGCGTTCACCTTCCCCCACAAGCCGAGTCTTTTTTCAAGAGTGTGGATGTACCTGCTAAACAGCAGTGACAAAAAAAAAAAGTAGCCCTGGAGCTGCCATTCAACAAGCAAATAACTCTCCTTTTCTCCTTGCAGGTGCCCCCAGAGGTACGTGGCATGCATTGGTGGTCAAGGTGCAGAGTTGGGGCTGAATGGCTTGTGGGAAGAAACTGTTCAGAGGATCCTACTTCACTGCAGGACAATATTGACTGTGCAGTCTTAAAGTTAGAGGCCATTTATTCTGGAAGGGTCCTTGAGCCCATGTTGCATTTTCAGAGCATCTTGGGTTGGGATAAGAGCTCTCTGTACTACAACAATGCACCAAAGCTGCTCTTCCATGGGTGTTCTCCCAGCCCAGACCCACACCTCTTCCCCCAGAGCACAGTTGCTTTCTCAGGTTTGCACAGAGTTCATGTCTGAGGCACAACTAATATTCCAAGGAGGTGTTTATTTTCTTTTCCCTAAGCACCGTCTTTGTTGGTTTGTCTCTGTTTCTACCTGCAGGTAGCTAATAGCAGCATGCCCCAGGGGTCAGAGAGGGGTGGCAACGCAGCGATGCCTATGCAATAGGAGGCAGGGCTGCAGATGCCTCTGAGCTGTTGCTCCTCAGAGGAATGAATGAGGTTGAGCAAAATGCCTGGGTAACCTCAATACGGGCCTTGCTGTACCTTCAAGAGTGCGTGCAAAGCGGCTGGGGCACCTCAGCTCCTGAGGCTATGCTGAGACCAGCTGCTCTTACGTAAAATGTGGTTTCATCAGGAAAGGAAATGGTGCTGCCAGTTAATTAAATTTCTTGTGTACCTTTTGAATGCCTTAGCAGTACTGCCAGCCACTCAGCTTTCACCCTAGTGGTCCAAAAACCTGATTTCCATAAAACAAGACTCTAGCTACAGTCCCGTGACTTTTCCCCAAAAGGTGGAATTCTATTTCCCACCATGGTAATGGGTCTGACAGGTTTTGCATTCTTAAAAATCAAGGAGGATGGGAGGGGGAGGTTTCTGAACCATGCACATTCCTGATGTTTGATTCTAGAGCTGAGCTAGCCCACCTGTAAAACCCTGCGCAGAAGAGTTTTTGTTCTGGAAGACGTTACACTCCAAATATGCTTCTATAATGTGTAATGTTTATTTTATTCTTGGAGGCCTCTGTAAGCGGGCTCTCTGCCTTAAGGCAGCCTGACCTCAGAGGCAGAGCTGAGCTGCAGTCCCCTGGTGGCACCAGCTCTGGGGACCAGAGGGACGTGGGTTGTGAGCCATCTCACTTTAAAGGAAAATAGTCGGTGGAAGTGTTTGCCACATGTCTTCACACACTGTTTATCATCTGCAAAACGTAAGCATGACCTGAAGGATTTATTGGGATAAGCTGCAAAATACGTTTGTAGCCTCAGCTCAGGAGTACTGTGGTGGGAAGCACCCACCCCCTTTCTCTTCTTTTTTTCTTTGGTTCTGTTGAACAGACATCTTTTTTTTCCATACATAGTTAATTGTCATATCTATTATATTTTTAATTTGTAAATGCAAATACATGCAAATAGTAGGGTTTTTTTCTCTTTCTTTGCTTTTCATAAGTTTTCTGGCCAGACAAATGTTCATCTGAGCAAAAACTTTTTCCTGACCAACAAAGCAAGAGAAAAATCGAACACCTTTATCAACCTCCGAGAAGTGCTGAACCGGTTCAAGCTCCCTGCAGGAGAATATATCATCGTGCCCTCGACCTTTGAACCCAACAAGAACGGGGATTTCTGTCTGCGAGTCTTCTCTGAAAAAAACGCAAACTCCACGTATGTAGCTTTTTTGTAACCACGTAAGAGCGGTGCGGGCACATGGGCGATCTCTGGTCCCTGTCGCAGGTGTGGAAGGATGGAGCAGCCCAGGGCTGGGGTACGTTGGCTTCCTGCAGGGAGTGGGAAGGGGAGATGCCCAATCGCCCTGCGTGGATGGGGTCACAGCAGCTCTTGTTTGTCCCCAGTTTCCCCATGTGCAACTGAGGAAAGTTTGAGTAGACTTAGCAGGAAGGAATGGTGGAAGAAAAAGTATAATAACAAATTATTATTGTTGTTGCTATTCTTATTTTTTTTAACTATTATTGTTATTATTATTACCAGCCCTACCTGGGCAGACATTTTTAGTTATTGGGCCATAGGCAGCTGGGTGCCACAGCACAGGTTGGTCTGCGGAAAGGAGAAAGCCCCAGAGAGCTTGCAGGCTGGGTTCCCCGCTTGGGAGACAGAAATGCATATGCGTTCAGCTGTCTGGGAACGCACTGATTGCAACAATTGATCTCACACCTTTGAGATCAGGCTGGAAAAAAATTCAAGATACTTGCTCAACCAAATGATAACTTTGATAAAATTAAAATGGGTTTTAATGGAACTGGCTCAAACCACACCGTTAGCTGTGAAGCCGTGAAAAGATTTAGACGTGCTGCATCCTAAAGAGCAGCTGGGCTAAGGCCTTGGGAAGGGGTGTGGGACCTTTTGTATTGAGTTCCCTAATTCAAAGCAAGCAAAAACCTTTCTACTATTCTGTAATCTTTTGTTGTATGTTTCCGTAGCGTCAGAAAAGTGACTTGTTTTGGTCTTAATACTGATTTCTTTATCTTTCTAGGGTCATAGATGATGAAATTGAGGCCAATTTTGAAGAGGTATATCTTAATGTAAATGTTATAAACAGAGATAATTTTGTCGTAAATAAGTGGGGTTGGAGTGCCTGTTCCTTGTGCAGGGCAGCGTTTTTCTATAGGCATGATCAAGAACTGTTGTTCCACTTTGGAAACAGACCTTTCAATATCCATAGTTGAATGTCCAGCAAACAGAAACATCATAAGCAAGAATGGAAACACATGTTGTCCTTTATCCAGAGCGGTGAGCTTGGGCTTCCCAGGCAGCAGAGATCAGGTGCTCTCTACAGAGGTAACTGGAGCCACAGGAAATTCCCCTTGTGCTCCAGGAATCCAGGAGTGCAGCTCCTTAGCCACAGAGGTGTTTTTGCATGTGATATTGTTTCCATGAGTAGTGGCTCACCATGTGTTTGGTCTTCCTGGAGTTGGGGATGTTTTGCTTACTAATGCATCTACCCCTCTGTGTGACTTTTTTTTTTTTTTTCCCCCCCAAGATGAGAACTTACGTTTTGCTTTCTTTTCTTTAAATGAAGACAGCTAGTCCAACAGTAGTAGTAGCAGCAGCAACGGTGAAACTCTGAATTTGGTAGTGATTTTTTTTTTTTTAATAAAATAAAGAATTTAAAATTTTCTTTAATTTTTTTTTTTTTGTAAAAGCCATAGCAAAAGTTCTTAATTCCTGCAGTGTTTGCAACACTAGCATTTTGAGGTGCCCCTGAAAGTAAAACTGATTAAAATCAAAGTAAAAGCACTGTGTACCTTTAACTTTGCCATTTAAATTGTGTTTTAGTAGGGGCAAGGAAATGCATTAAGTCATTTTCAGGCAGAATAGTTTCTCCTTTCCATATTCTCTGTTTCTCTCTTCTAGACCGAGATCAGTGAAGATGACATCGAACCCAGCTTTAAAAAGCTTTTTGGACAGCTAGCAGGAAGTGTGAGTGTTTTTGTGTTAACATCTTACCCACTCACCCATGTAACCAGTAAGAGAGATGCCTCCCCCAGGATGGAGTTTAATTTTTGTGCTGAGTCAGTTCTCAAGCTTGTGCGTAATAGTGCATTCAAAAATCTGTGTACCCGTCTGCTTACAGAACGGATTTGTGAGCACTCCTGCCGAGCAATCTTCACTTTCCTTGAGCTGCAGGCTTAGCTTTTATCTACACGGGTCCCTACTTCTGTCCTTGGGGCAGAGCATTTGGTGCAGGTGCATGGGTCCCTCTGGGAGATGATGAGGGCTGGGCTGTCTCCCCAGGCTGCTCCCGCCTGCCCGGGGGCTCGGGCAGACCCCACAGCCCGGTGTGCTAATGCCTGGGAATTGGTGGTGCTCCTGGGAATGGGAGGTGGGGAGAGCTTACCACTTGTGTTTCCATCCAGGGGAAACAAACTCCAAGGGATGTTTGAACTTGGCCAACTCCCCCAAAGGAGTCAGAGGCTGCTTATGAGAGAGATGGTGACTGCAGCTCACAGTGAAAACTTTTCTCTTTTCCATAGGATGCAGAGATCTCTGCCTTCGAACTGTGCAATATCTTGAATAAAATTATGGCTAAATGTAAGTACCTTCTTCCAACTGTGGCTTCAGTTCGCCACCAGCAGATTTCCAGCGTGGCCATGAGAGCACAGAGTGCACCATTGACCTGGGCAGAGTCAAAGCCCTGGGCTCTGCCTCAGACCTGTGGCTTGGCTCTCCATATGGCCACGGCCATGTGCTATCTCTTCAGGGGGGCTGCAAAAATGCCACGGCTGTGCCTGCACCAAAGGTGTGTTTCACAGGACACGTGCTTTGGCAGGGTGCATATGGGTGCCTTTCATCCCAGCATCTGCTACTGGGAATTGGCTGCTGGGAAGGTGGATGGATTTGATTAATGCTTGATAATAGTCAAAAGAAGGTATTGCTGCTGCTTTAGTATTGAACCACTCAGGATTCAAACAGTAGCCCAGCCCAATGGTCTGGGGCATCCCCGAGGAGGAGGAGAAACTTTGAAACTCTGGGCTTCTTTTTCTGTGAAGGGATTCAGAGCTTGGCTCTGCATTATTTTCCTTTCCATTAAACAGTGCTTGAGAAATAAGTGCTTGGAGAAGTAAGAGTCTCTTTAATTTCCAAAGTGAAATCTTAGCCAGGTAGCCAGGATTGTGTTACGTGTCTGTGTGCACCAGCCAGTTAGCAATGGTGTATTGCTGGTTACCAGGCTTGATTTGATGTCCTTCCCTTGCATGAAGCTACCTACCACTGACCTCCAAAGGTCAGAAGTCTACGTTGTCTACAAAAGCCCATCCTTGTCTTTGCAGGCAGACTATTAGGGCAGGAATGCTTTATCTCTGTCTGTTGCTTCTGTAGCGTACCTACAAACTAGGCTAACGGGGCTGTGTGCTTAGGGTGAAAGTTAGCTATGATGTTTCCCCAAGCCTCTTCATCAGTTGCAAAGGAAGCCATGGATGACACGGAAGCAAATAAGGGCTGATGTGTACACAGTGGTTATAGAGCTCATGAGCTATTTAGGAAGGTGCTATGGTACAGCGTGTGGTAATAATCCTGTCTTTTGCTCTTTCTTTACAGGCAAAGATATTAAATCTGATGGCTTTAGTATCGAGACATGCAAAATAATGGTTGACCTGTTAGATGTATCCTTTAAGGCTGTTCCTAGATGATACTCTTCTGCCTATGCTGAAGTAGGTAGGCTGCCTTTGCAGTGGTGGGTCCATACTGATGTACTAATGACTCCTGAAGTGGAGAAGCATGTTTTACCCTGGTTCCCCTGAACAAAAATGCCAGCCCTTGCTAATACTGCTGTCCGTGGCCCACGCATTCTCCCAGCCAGCAGGGAAAATCCATTATCAGACAGGATGATCTGCTTTGAAGTCTTCCCAGCAGTTGCGTGTTCTGGTTTAGCTGGGGACAAAATGGTGTTCGTGCTGGGAAAAGGCACCTGGTTCTCAGCACGGTGTGGGTAGCCTTGGCTGTAGAGTTTGAACGTGCACACCTGGGTGCACTTCACTGCTCTGTTATCTGGCTGGAGTTGGTAAGGGCATCGTAAAGCCATGAGGCCTTACCAAATATAAAATGAGGGAAACAAATACAGGAAGTCGAGAGTATGCTGGATTTTAGGAGCTTTTACTCCTAAGAACAAGAGCAAAAACGTAGGATGAAGGATCAAGTCTAAGAATAGTTGTGTTCAGCTTCTCTGTGCAGTGGGAGTTGAATTGCATAGTTAGAAAAAGGGAGAATTACCAAACCAAAATGATGCTTTGCTATAATTTGGTGTAAAATATGGCAGTCCACGGGACTCCTTAGCGGTTTTTGGGAGCGACGCCATGACCGGGTTCTTTTGTTGGCTGTTTGTGCAAGAACTTAAGTTCTCCAAATAGCTGGCTTGGTTGTGGCTTTTCCTGTTTATAATCCAGATTTAGGACTCATGCTCCCGTAACTGCAGGTGTTGAACCAACTACACAGAACAAAATGGCATCACATCTTGGCTGTTTTATATGTGTATTGAAAAGATAGAGAGCTGCCAAAGGAGGAGCAGAAAGAGCTTGTGAACTGATCATGTTTTAAAGGAATCTACCATCTTACCGATTTAGAAAGACATCTTGGACAACAAGTGTGTGTTCAACAGGATGAGTCCTTCAAAGAGGACTTCCATCCTTTTTTTAATTACAATTTCTTTGAGTATTAAGTCACAACTGCCCATGTAAGTAAACCCAGCACAGGGAGGGGAAACCCCTTTTCCTTCCCTCCAGAGAGATTCCCTTAACTCAACAAAGAACGATGGAAGTGGTAAACTGGGACTGAAGGAGTTCCACACCCTCTGGACAAAGATTCAGAAATACCAGGTAAGACGCAACCTTTTTGAGAGAACATGCGGTCAAATGTAGAGGTGGCTGCAGACCGATTTTTGCCTCCTACGAAGTGTCCCCACTTCCTAAAGCAGGGACTCTCACTTCAGCTCACAATGCATTTGTGTCCTCGGTCCCCCAGGTTTTGTTCCATGGAGTCCAGGGGGGGTGACTGCTTGTCTTGCAGGCGCTCAGGTGGGGGGCAGAAGGAGAGGCTGCCCCTCCTCCAGCCTTATTCTCAGAGGGGTTTCTGTTTTGTTTTAACTCGTATCCAAGTATGTTTAGCCTTCCCACTTAACAGTGCGAGTTTGGTGTCCGTCTTGCCACTTTGGTAGCAAGAGTGCCATTTTGCGTGGGCGTTCAAGGAATTCTCTGGAGCCTTTATCCACTCTGGCTGCTGCATTAAAACGACTTACTTTCTAAAGCTGCTTTTAGGTGAACTTGGAGATAAGTACCTAGTCCTTCAGACCAATGTTAGAAATGCTTCTAAGTAACGTGCAGGCTGCGTTTCAAAATGCTTGCCTTCTGACAAAAGCCAAAGCTGGCTCTGAATTATTGACAGGTTTTGACTTTTGTGTTCTGCAGAAGATTTACAGGGAAATTGATGTGGATCGATCTGGTACCATGAATTCGTATGAGATGAGGAGAGCACTGGAAACAGCAGGTACCTACATTGGTCTGTCTCTTTTTAAGATAATATCAGTTTCAAGCTGAGTTGATAGATGCTCACTAGTCTCCTGTATATCACTTGTAAGCTGAAAAATCCTGTGTTCCCAGACCTAAAGTAGCTAATTGAATTTCTGGCAGTGTATAAAGCTGGGGTTTTTTTGTTCGTTGGAGCTTTTTGCATATTTTTTTTTTTTTCTTTTCTTCCTCTTCTTTTTTAAATCCTTGATGTTGTATTTTTAGGGTTCAAACTGAACTGCCAGTTACATCAAATCATTGTGGCTCGTTTTGCTGATGAAGACCTCATCATTGACTTTGATAACTTTGTCCGGTGTTTGATTCGGCTGGAAACCTTGTTCAGTGAGTACACGCTTAATAACCTGACAGACTCTGTTGCTTTGTGTTTTCAGGTCCAGGATAATTTATTCAGAAAATTTTGTACTGGAACCAAAGCACCTTCAAAGCTGAGCTATCGTTCCGGCAACCCAGTCTGCACACTCCTCCTAGATCTAGGAATCAGCCTTTTAGTCCAGGCTGCTGAACCGGAGCCAGGCAGTCTTTCATACAAACAACTAAATGTTGATTTAAAAACAAAAATCAATCTAAATGCTTACAGATTGACAAATAGTGTTAATATTACAGACTGAACCATTAAAAATGTTCAGTCTCATTCTTGTACATGAGCATGCAATGACTTGAGTGGCCCTTTCTGGTTTGGGGTGTAGACTGTTGTTGTAAATTTTAGAATCTGGGACTAAATTCCTTTTTGATCCTGAAGCACAAGGAATGGGAAGGCTTTCCAATTAGTTCCTATGTTCATCCTTGTCTGTAACCTTGTCTGTCCTTGTTCATCTCTCTGTAACCACAGAAATGTTTAGAAAACTGGATACTGAGAAAACTGGAACAATAGAATTGAACCTTGTTAATGTAAGTTCATTTAGCTCCAAAATGCTTGTTGTCATATTTTGGGGTTTTTTTTCTTTTTTTTTTTGGGGGGGGTGGTGGTGTTAACAGTAGAGACTGTCCTGCTCCATTCTGAATGATTATGGCTGGTTATATGTATTCACATATGCTGGATTGGTATAGCTTGTGTATTTATAAGCAGTCTTAAGAAAGGTTACCCTTTTTCAAAATGTACCTGTATCACATTGTATTTCTCTAACAAACAAGCCAGGTTCCTCAAATGTGCTGCCACTTTTCACTCACTGGCAGTAATTTTGGCTGATATGTATGCAGGCTTCTTCCCTGCCTTTTCTGTCAACAGCAGGGTAAAATGTAGGTGCAGTAGTGACTCATGCTAATGACCATGTCTGCTTCTTCCTGCACTGTGTGTGCCCTGCAGAAAGGACTAAGTTAGGAGAAAACTACCCTCCTACACATGTTCAACTTGCTTATTACCTGAACTTGACTTATTTCTGGACCTACATGGGAATGTGCAAATCATCCCCAGTGTCTTCTGACTTAAATGAGAGATAAATTTAAATCATTCAGGAAAGATCCTAAAATTACTTCTGTAACAGTAGACTTACTTTCTTCCTCATGCTAGAAATGAGAACATGCATACTTGCTACAGGTATTTTTACTAAACTTTAACCTTGGGCCATTTTCTTCTCTCTCTTGTTACAGTGGCTGTGCTTTACTGTCATTTGAGCCACTGCCATCAGCTCAAGAGACCTCAAAGAGGGCAAGATCAGATGAAGATAATGAAGCAAATGCCCAAGTAATATCCTAACGTGAATGTGCCTTAACTTATGCATGGCAAATTTTGCACACATTTATAAGAAGGAAAGTGTTCTACTTCAACAACCGAAGAATCTGCAACCTCATTTTTATGGGTCTGACGGTCTTTATCTACTACTCTATATCCTCTGTACAAAAGCTTTAATTTAGTGTAAATCCTCAGTACCACTTTTGGCAATACAGATCTTTTGTATTTAAGGTGTTTTACATGACTTCTGGAAGAAAGCTCGTTACAGCTTAGACAGTCTGGTTTAATAAGTGCTTTTTGAGTAACAGCTCCACTCCATCCTGCGTATCTGAAATTAGAAAAGGGGGATGGTATTGCATATCCCTGAATAGAGATGTTTAGGTAACATTATGGGTCCCCTTGTGTGCTTTCTGTCAAGCCTCAGCATTATTTTGGTTAAATACTATTTGAAGAATTTGAGTAGCAAGTATGTGTTTGACCAAACTGAAGGAAAAGTCTTTCCCTCCTGACCATTGATGTGCCTGTAGCAGGAGGCTGTTGGCACCCAGCTGCTTCCACGAGAAAGCCCATGCTCTCAAGTATCTTATTTAGCTTCCTTTGCAATACAAGTATTTAAATAAAAACAGTTTTTCCTTCTGCAAGTAAGCACATTTTTTTCTTACACAGATCATCAGAGAGCAGCTGCAGAGCTTTTGTTGTCAGGAACAGAGTATGTTTCCTTTCAAGGGGAAAATCAGCATTCTGGAGCAGACTAGGCACTGACATCACTCTAGATGTGTGTCAGTTAACAAAATGTTAGATAGTCTGATACTTTAATGCTTGGAAAACTAAAGGCTTCCAAGAAAGGTAAGTGACACTATATACCCCACACCCAACCTGTTAAAATCATGAGGCTGTGAACATGAGCAGGTTGCTGCTGCCAAGAGTTCTCACTCCAGCTGACTTAAGTTTGCCCATCTGAGGAATTGTGTCCTCCTTTCTACAAACAATTACTTGTACTTACAGGCACCTTTTCAGAAAGCAGTTAAGGACTTGACTTACCTAATAGGAAAACATGAGCCTGAAAGGTGAGGAGGCAGTGAGGCACTTCCTTAAGTGTATTTATGAAGGATTTGATCCTCTCTATCAAATAGTGTTCCTTATCAAATGAGTATTCCCAAATATATTGATCTAAAGGATAGTTCTATGGGAAAGGCTTTATTTAGGAAATACTTGTATCAAGTTTTTTTTCTTACGTAGGGCCCTTAGTGTTTAAGATTAACAAAGGGTATATGCAAGTAACAGATTTGGCTTAATTTTAAATGCAAAAAGACTGTCTTGAGTGAATGGGGGAAGAGGGGTTCAATTTCATACAGAAAGTAGTTGAATGTTAGTGTAACATAGAACAGCAGTGTGTCCTACTGGTAACATTTTCAGATAGTCTAATCAAAACTTGACACTAAAACACCCACAGTTAAAGGTTAAGAGGAGACAAAAGTTTAATGGTATCACAGTCAAGTAAAAACAAGTAAGTTGTCAAGGGCTACAGAAAGTTTCTACACTTAGTTTTCCAAGTACAAAATACAATAAATACATGAGGGTTGTTGTAGAAAGAGGAATCTAAAACTATGTTGTCTGTTACAGCACATAATATTTTGAATAAATGGAATTCCTAAGATGCTACAGCATTTTTAAAAGTTATTGCTTAATGGATCGGTCATGTGGTTGTCACTGTTCACATGCACTTCAGTTTAGCTTCTTTAACAAAGATTCTGCTTCCAGGAATAAGCATTTGGGTGGTATGCATGCACATTATTTTAATTTCTCCCATCTGGAAAAAGCCTTGGGATAAATTTGGACAAAGCCAAGTAAGTTGTCTGTTTCCTGATGACTCCTTCAGTGGTAAATTGGAAAGGTCCTTGTATTTAATGCAGAAAAATGTGAAATTCTTTCCTGCCATGTTTGAGGAAATCAGAGTAGGTACTTGAATATAATGGTTTGCTTAGACCAAAGGCAGCAGAATTTCATTTGCTTGTAAGCGTTATTTCATCTTGTAGAATGCCCTCATCCATTTGCTAATGCATCAATCCTTCATTTGTTTTCAAAGCACATTCTTCATAGCTTTCAAATTACATTGTCATTGGAATAAGTCTGATGATACTGGAACCAACGCAAAATGAATTTTTTTTTTTGTAAGTCATCCACGATTAGTATTTCAAGAATCTGGCTTCTGTACTATTTCATGCCAAGCTTCTTTGTCTAGGTTTAATCCTTGGATACAGCTGAGGGCAAAATAGAAATAAGATTTAAAATTTTAGTGCTTTAAAAGGTTACTTTAAAAAAAAAAAAAAGAAAAAAAGGAAAGAAAAACCTCTCTCTTTGGTGCTACAATTCTAACAATCTCTAGTAGCAAAAGCATAGTTTTAAAAAACACCCAGACCACTAACAAATATAAATTTAGCATTCTTAAAAAAATACTAACCATGTCAGTATGGAAAGAAAGCATTAAGCAGCACCTAATTCAGTGCCTTCAGCTCTACCCAGATTGGCAGGCTAGGAAAAGCATGTGGCTTTAAGTCAGAGACTTTTGTGTTCAGTGAACTACAGGATTTTTTTTCCCTGTTTTATAAATGGAAATAGAGAGGTATTAAAGTCTGTTTTGCTTTCTCTCTCTCTCTCAATGCCTATCAGTCTTTACATACCTATAGCTTTGGGCAAACTGGAAACATCTGGCTGTGTAAGAACTGTAGGACCTGTGCTTTAGTTAGTGGATAGTGGGTGGCCAGTTAAATTCATTTAACCACCCAGCTGTAAATTAGTAGCTGCCACCCTGTGGCCCTTGAGCTGTGTGCTACTCACACATTCTGGCTATGCACACAGAGACTGCCTCAGCTGCAGGGTGACCATTGATGGGCCACAGCTCAACACAGCAGTGCCGAGATGCTTGGGAAGCTCTTGGCTCCCACTTGCAAAGGGCTTTGGGAGCAACTACTGTTCTGCAAAGCATGGCTACTGGCATAAAAATAGAAGGATACACTTCATACAGTTAGGAAAGACGAATCCTCCATGCTTGAAACAGTAATGCATGTCTACATTACATCCTGGGTTTTTTCAGCTAAAGTTCTCCTTAAAGATGCCCTCTTCTCTCCTCAACCAGACTCTGGCTTTCTTCTTTTTCATAGTCAGCTAATGATTAAGAGAAGACCAACAACTTCACCCACAAAGTTTGTCTCAGCCTGCTATGATTTCAGTACTAGCAGAGATAAAGTCAGTCAGTCAGTTACAGTAGCATAACACCTGACAGTGTTCAATGGATTTCGTTGATATTAAGAAGTCAGTATTTTGACAGTATTATCTTATTTGCATTCAGTTTTAGAGCTCTCACACAGCTTAGGGAGCTAGTGAGTCACTAAGGGTAGAGTACTGATGCAGATAATTTCATCCTTGGTTTTATTCAGTGCACTTTATCCTCTTGCAGTTAGGGAGCTGTGATAAAAAAATACAAACTTGATATAAGAATATTAAACTACCAAACATTTTCCTCTGTGCTGAACATCTTAGCCCAGATTTCACCTGCTATACAAAGAGTCTAGTAATTGGTTTTGAGAATAACCACATAATACTTTGGTAACAGTACTAGAGCAACTGAACAGACACAAGAGCGTAACAGTTAATATTGGGTTGGGGTCGTTTTCCCCAAAGATTCTGTTCAGATAGTGTTGTGCTTAGAAGGATGAGTTGTGATCCCCAGTCTAAGCTGTGTTACCTTGTGCTTTTCATTACCAAAGCTCCTCATGTTCTTACACACCTGTGCTCAGGCTAAGTGCACAAGCTTATGAAGAAGAAGCACATGCACAATTCACCCTGGGGCAGGAAGGAAAACAAAACAAACAAAAACAAAAACAAAAACCTGCCATTTCTGACCTTACTGTTCAGGGCTGATAGTAGCCCTCTATTTAGAAATGTTTACATTGGAGAGGGAAAAAAAATGAGCAGAAATACTATGTTAGGGAGAATTTTACAGTATATTGTGGTTAGGCCTGACCTGAAAGTGATACAGAAATGAAAACTGATTTTGCATTAGATATAGTCACTCTGCTAAATCTAACCAGTTTAAGAATAAGGATTATCTGCATGAGGAAGGAGGTTCAGCCTCTTTCAAGCATCATATATCAATCAGCTAAAATTCACAGTGGTTAATCTTTAGCATTGGCAGAACCTCTGATCTCCAGCAACAGGGCAACTGGATATGTAGAAAAAAAAAGCTTAATGGAATTTTTATACGTGTGTCCATCTGCTATGGTTTTCTAGCAACTCAGCCACAAGGAGAAATACGGGGACATAAGTGAAAGTATCTATTATTTGTACACAGTTGTTTGTTTTTAATAAAAGAGGTAGTACAGAAGGTGATGAGCAACGGAGAGGCCATTCCTTTAAGGCCTTTGACATATAGTTAAATACTACTTAAAGAGCATAGGAGAAAACAAGGATCTGCTTTTATGTGGCAACATGATCTCCTTTTCAACACTAGAAAAGACATAACTATAGAATTTCGCAGTATTTGTCTTAAAACTCTCCAAAACAGTCTCAGATCACGAGGTGCACTCTGTACACCCAGACAGGGAAGGACTCATGTCTCATTCTTCATAGAAGATTCAGTTCTTAAGGCCCTTTGTGCCAGTATATCCGTTTCTAGAAGAGGGGAAACCCTGTTCTGTTCACATGCTCAACAAAAACTTATACACGCATCATGTTCAGATAAATGTGTGTTAGGTATCTAAACAGAGGGTGTTAAAACTACTCTGCCAAGGTATCCAACTCCCCAAATGAATAAATGCAGAATGTCAACTCCTTCCTCTTGACTTTTGAAACTGCACCTAACCTAGATGCATGAGAATAATGCTGTGTATACTCCACGTAGTGAAGTGGGTTTTTTTGACTCTGGAAATATCAAGGACTCACCCCTAGGAGGTTGCGGGGAACATAGCCTTCCTTGTCATTCAGCCGTGCCCACCACCACTCAATTTCATCTTCATCTTCCCGGCGCAGGATTGTCATGCAGTCTCCCTCTTTCATTGAGAGCTCATCATCATTTTGAGCCTCATAATCCCAGAGTCCATAAATCACTCCTTTGTTCATTATCCCCATTTTCTCCTGGACTCCTGCAACATTAAAAACACCGAGCAGCTCAATAAAAAAGTTAAAAAAAAAAAACAAAAAACCACAAACACAATCGAAAAAACAACCAAACCAAAGAACAACCTCAATTCCTATCACACTTAGCACCTTGTTGTCATCAGCCTACTCAAAGTTGGTCCTGGAACAGGTGGCATTGTGAAGTTAGGCCTTGCACATGGCAGACAGATTCCTTCCTTACACATGTTCAAAAAAAATACAAGGGAAATGCAGAGAGGAGCACAGATTGATAAAAGGTTCTATTTTTGTGCTAGTGTTCACACTTCTTAAGTGATGAGCAAGAAATACTTGTTTGTACTTCTAATTCATCAGTAATTTCTTTCTGTCAAAGGGAGATAGCAATACCTGCTTCTGTTGACCACCACTGTCATTTTGATGCTTGAGGTGTCATTTGCCACCCATGTCACTTTATTTCAAACTTCAAAACAAGTTGCATCTCAGACCTATACCTGAAAGATTAGTCCACTACACACCAGCTGCTTTTGGTTAACTCAAACATTTTTATCCCAGCAGTTCTTAATTTGTGCCCCATTTAATTATTTTTTTAAACACTGACTTCAGAAACACAATTCTTTTCAGTTGCTTCTGGACCAAGGTGTCTTGGAGTACATGCATACACCTTGCAGATGTTATTTAGAACTTGCTCATTTTAGAGTCGTAGCCAAAGACGAAATACTGTTCTTTCTGTACACATTCCTCAGCTTCTAAGCAGCAAACCAGAAAAAGTATCGTAACTGTTACAGAAACTTTCTCTTAAGCAGTTTTTCCATTTTAAAATACTGAATCCTACTGGGTTTTTTGTTTGGTTTTGGCATTGTCAGGAGCAAAGAGCATGTTGCACATAGTATTGCAAAACTTGTCATTTCTTTTTCCATCTCTTACCTATTACAACCTATTGTATAGAATTCTTACCTACATCTGCTAAAGGAAGCATCTGCTCCAGTCAAGTTCTTTATTTCTGCATGCCAGCTCATCATATAAAATTAAATTACTTCCACTGCACCCATGTGGAAGGTAAGACTGAGCACTGAACATCAAAGATTCATACAGTGGATCTGGTCTTCTAAAAAAGTGTTAACAGTCACACGGGGGTAGCAGCAAAACCAGCTCTTAGAGACAGCACAGGCATTAAGTCTTAGAAAGTGAGAAGTGACATAATTAAGCAGCATCAGACTTGTCGTTTAGTCAGTGCTGAAGGACTAGCGGTTTCATTTAAACCTGCCAGTACTTGTTGATGATATTCAGTATTGCGCATCATTTACAACAGAAAGGGGTTAGGTGAATCATTGAATTACACCAAGGTTTCTCACCTTACAGACAAGTTTAGAGGGCANCGAGTTTAGAGGGCCAGGTTTTAATGCGCTATCTGTCCTGGAAACACATAGATACACATCCCCAAACTTCTTTTAGAGCAAGAGACAGATTTAGCCAGTGAATGAACTTCTTACTGTAACTACAGGCAATCAGAAACAGTCTTAGCAACAGGATTAAACCCTAATGGAACAATATGGAAATTTGATAGCTCAACAGCCAATGTATCAAGAGATACCTTAGTTTCAGTGGTTTCAATTTTGAAAAGCTGGCAATAAGCCAAAGCCTTACAGTCCTTTCAGGACCCACTGAAAAGTATCTTGTAACATACACACAAAAAAATCCCAAACCCAAGAAGAAGGAAAAAA
>VYZV01043780.1:5990-19968 GCA_013401275.1 Pandion haliaetus | reverse complement strand
AAAAAAAAAAAAAAAAAGAGTATAAAGTGAGACCACAAGAAAGATGGTGGGTCCAAAAAAACCCACAAACAGAAAGAATGTATTTCTTCATGCTGTATATAGTAAAGCCATGGATCTCCTTCCCACAGGATCTTGTGGGCTGTTTAATTCTTAAAAATCAGGTAGACAAATTCCTGGAAGAAATGTCTCAAGACCTATTCAACATAAAAGATACCACCTCTTAACTGATAATCAGAGTTAAAACCAGTAAGAAATATTGAACAAGTATTATTTTTAATCTAGTCCTGCAATCTTCCTTGGGCATTTGCTGTTGATGACCACCACTGGAGTCTGGATACAAAACTAAACAGAATTTTTCTTAGCCCACAGATTTTGACTCTAGTTAAATAGGCTCCCTCCCTTCATAGGGAAAACCATATATTTGGCACCAAGAGATACAGTTTTCCAGCCTAGTGAGGACAGCTAAACAGACTGTTTTGAAATACACTGGCTGAGCAGCTTATAGAAACTCAGTTCTCACATGTTCCATGGAAACAGAAAGGCTGTATTACAGCTTTTTACATTGCTATTACTCTAACCTCTTACAGATAGATGACACTCCAGCTGGTAGGTGCCTAGGGGACAAGAACTACATACAGAAAAGTAATTTAAAACCTCATTGACTAATGCTCATCACACCCTAGGGGGAATCCATCCTCTCCGTTAAAAGTTTCCCTGTAGTCTTACTATTTGAATAAAATCTAAATTTAATATGGGATTTCTTTTTAAATGCAAGAGAAGAAAAAGGCCAGAAAGATAAAGTCAAATTCAGTGCTTACTAACCTTCATTAAGGCAGAAACTTGGCAATACCTTTCTTGGTTCTAAAGCTCACATTAGGAACTATGCCTCACTTAAAAGACACCAGGTAGCAGATATGAACTATCTACCGAGATACCCAGACCATTTTTGGTTTTATGTAAAGTACTTGTGGTAAGATTCACCTAATCATCACCTCACACTGATATATTTGTTGATGCACACTTTTAACTCATTTCAAGGTTTTAATGTAGGGGAACATTTTGTTACTCAGATGTTCTCTATAGTTCAGTATTACAAGGTTAGTCTTGATGGACCTCATTTTGTGACAAGAAGCTGGCTAAAACCTCTCTCTTTCCAAAATTCAAGGCATGGGCACACAACCTAAGCATGCAGCTTACCACTTCTCACCCAAAAAGCATAACAAAAAGTGCCAGGTGAGTCCCTAGCATGCTCCAGAACTCAGTTGTCATCACCTACCATATAAGAACTGGGAGCACTGTGTGTAGCCTTCCTCCATTTCCTCACACTTGTCTGCAGCTGTCTGCATGTCACTGTAGGTCATTGCAAATACAGCTGCACCTGATTCCACCAAGAACTTGCACACCTGCACGTTATTACAAGATGCTGCACAGTGTAATGGAGTCCTGCAAGCCAAGAAGAAGATGACATTACTTTTATTGCTCATAGCAGTTCTTACAGACTCCTAGGGGCAAACCACTTTCGTGCATGACCTCCAGCACTCAGTACTGCATTGCTGAGGGCTTCCCACCAGAAACGCTTAACCCAGGATGTCAAGAGCAATCGCTTTTCACAGATAACAGGAGTTACCAAGCGCTGCTTGAGCCCTAAAGCTGGGTTTCCACATGGATCTCTAGTTACGCTACCTTTTATAATCCATTAACATTTTAAGAACATACATTAAGGCAATAAAAATAAAAAAATCAATATTAAAAAAACACTCAGAAATCCTGACATCATGCCTCTTACAATCTAGATAATTACCTTCAAGACCTGACTTGGTGACAAGTGCAGGTAATTGGGATAACTACCGAGGCTGAGGGACAACAAGCATCTTTATTCAGTCTTGGGCCTTAGACACTTTTGTTACAGGCAGATATAATAAAATCACTGCCCCCTTCTCCTAGCCTTTTGTAAAAAAAGCTCCCTAGCTACCCCAAGAAGGACTTGTAACCCATTATCAGTTACAAGCCTAGTTTGTAGGTTGAGGTTTTCTGCTTTGTTTGAAGTTGTCCAAGTATTGGACATACAACTGAGGAGAGTTTGCAGGGCTAGATACTGCCCAGAGCACATGTAAGCTACAGGCTGTCTCATAGAGAAACATTGGGAATTTCAGCAAACAACTCGTTACGCATAAGTTGTCTTCAGTATCTCAAAGACAGAGAGCAATTTCCTGACAACTGTATCCACCCTACTGGCCTCAGACACATGCTTTTTTTCATATAGGGAATATTAATATAATTTGCCTATTTTCTCCACTGCACATTCTCATATGATGCCCCACAGAGAACTACTGTTGTTTTACTGTGAAAGAGTTGTTGCCAGCTCTATAGGAACAAACTGAGGGACCTCCTGAGGCACCTATAGCAGCCCCCAAGCCGCAGCTGTCTTGTGGAGAGCATCTGTAAGGTACCACTTAAAGAAAGCCTTACCACCCATCACTATCGGCAGCATTCACGTTCACACCAAATTGCACCAGGAACTTCACAATTTCCGTGTGTCCAGCACACACAGCGTTGTGCAGTGCAGTAATCCCTTCATCATTGGGCATGCTAGGATCTTCAACCTATTCAGCCAGAAAAGGAGACATTCACATTCTGGTGAAACTCTGTACAATAAACACCTATTCACATATAAAAATGAGCTGTCTTATTCTGAAATATGATTTTGAGCCATATTTCTATGAAAGACATGAGCAACAGGCAGAAAACTACAGCAGTAACCAATCTCACAAGAAGACTCACATATAAGCTTGCAGCCTCCTTTTAATACTGAGAACCTAAAGTTGTTCAGGGAAATAGTATCTTGATAACTTAGTAAAAGCACATAAAACAGATTTCTGATATGTGCCTGTTTAATGGTAAGCAAAATTCACATGGATTTTGCTTACGAAATTACCTCATAACATGCCAGATAAGGGATGAAACACTACGTAAGAAGTGAGGAAAAAGTTGTCCTGCAAATTTATAGTGTTGATGCCAAATACCCAGTGTGGATTTAACACACTTTAAAAACCAGCCTCCAAGCGGCCATGTCCTGTTAGGACTTCTCTCCTCCAGGGCAGATCTAGGTTGTGCACTATTATTTTAGCTTCCCCACTCCAGAAAAGCTGCGGCTTCCCAGTTTGAACTAGGATTACTATTCTTTCTCTTAGAAGTTAGCATTTGTACCTCATAAATTATTCTCTGTACGAGGTCAAACTCTCCCTCCAAAGATGAATCCAGAAGCAATGCGAGGGGATTGAATTTCACTCTCATTCCATGCCCAATTCTCTCGGAGCCAGTTTTACGCAAGTTCGTCCTCTTCCCCTGTGAAAAGGTAACACAAGTTACAGGCATTTTCTTCTGGGCAGAATAAGAATACAGAATTGCGTATTTGGGAATGACAGCAGAAATGTCCAATTAAGGCAGTGTTTAATACGAGATTTATTCCCCAACACATTACAAATACAGTAGTTTAGGCATGTTATGAAAGATCTCTGCCTTTATCTCTAGACAAGGTCACTATTCAACTCCAATACAGAAGTCACCTTGATCAAACACATCAACAAAATAATAAAACTCCCAAATCCCTGAAGATTATGAAAAAAATGCAGGTTTTTTTTTTTTTATTCAGACCATTTTAACATTAGCTCTCAAAGCTGTTATACAAACCAAACAGTACACTCCACTAAGTACACTACTTTTTAAGCACTGATGTTAACTTCCTAACATTTTCCCAAGTTTAGCAGAGATTAGCAGGAACATAAACTGTTATGGAAAATGGTTTTGGAAAGAATATAGAACCAAGTGTAGAAACACTTTAGGTAACTCCCAGTGATGCTGGAAACCAAGTATTTCTATAGCTGAGTTTGTACTCTTTCCTTTAGACAAGATATTAGCTCAGCACTCTCCCCAGCTGGCTGTGCAGCAGCAATAAACACTATTCATAAGGGTATGTAAATTTCTGACAGATGTCCAAGCAAAGATGAATAGAAATGACTCATGTTTTGCAAGAGCAAACATGTGAAGATAAGATATATAAGAAGAGATTCCCAGAAAATACTCTTTTGCCTGTTGATTTATACATAATATCAAAAGTACAGGCTTTTTAAAGAAAAAGCCTGTCAGCACAACCCAAGTATTTAAATATGAAATCAAGAAGTTGGGCTGGTTTCTTCTCATCATTGCAGTAATTATTACAAAACCAACGAGAAACGAGTTCTTACAATTTAGGAAATCCTACCACTCAAGTTTCCTTTTAAAAAGGAACAAGGACAAAGTCTTTAAGGCATGAAAACATGCAATGACTATTCCATGCAGAAATTACAAGGTTAAAAAGCACATTTAAAGCTTTTAACTCCTCTGCACTGAAGTGATGGAGGAAAAAAAACACACTTTCATGTATCAAGTTATTAAAATTCTATTCATGACAGGTTTTAAAAGAAACTCTTTGGAGAACTAAAAACAGTAAGCATGTCTGTTCTACAACAGCGAGCTAACACCATACCGCATGCACAGATACAAACTTCCAAAACAAACAAGATGGTAAAATGCTGCCTACCCTTAGCCCAAAGAGCCTCCATTTTGATGCAACTTGAGAACTGACTGATGTTGAATCAGGTTCCAAAGAAAAAGTCAGAAAACACTTCAGTAGAAGAAAGGCAAGCAGTTGATGTCTACAAATGACTTTTTAAAGCAGAAACTAAAGAAGCCTATTTCTCCATATTTTTCAAGCAAGGCACTTTCAGATAAACAAATGCAATCCAGAATTAAAATAATTCATTTCCCTCTCATATCAGCAATAGTGGGGAAATGCTTGTGAAATCTGTATCNAAAAAAGAACGTTAATTTCTCTGAAGAAGGAAGTATAGTTTGGATGTAGTAAGCAGACTTCTATAAGGAATGTTTTTTACAGCCCAGAAGAGTTTTGCTATGTGTGTATCAAATTCCATCTGAAACTCTTCATCATGTCATTAGTTCTAGAGACAACAGAGACTTTTCATGACTGTCATTCACTCTGGAGATAAGGGTATCACACAAATAGAACAGATATCCACAGAGAGACTTCTAGACTATTTGTGCGACTATTCTCCCACACCTGCTTAAGTTCTATGATACAACACACAGGATTTATGGCAGACCTTGAGTTGACTTATTGACAGGGCACCCAAGCTGTAGGCTAACTAATACTTACAGGAGGCAAGGAAAACTGTCCAGTAACTTCAGGAGGCCTCATATTGAATGAGTCCTCTCCCAAACTCTCTGGTTCCCCTGATGGATAGGGAGGTGGTGGGTATGGAGGATATTCTTCCATGTATACTTCCAGTGGCAGTGAAGCTTCTAGGCTTGGTTCTTCCATTTTCGGCTGCACGAGTTCATTGCCATCTGATACTCCCTCAGGTACAGTGTCCAAAGCTACAGAGGGAAGAACAGCTTCGCTCTGATCTGCTGGTGTGTTTTCTGCTTCCTCAGCAATGGCCGGTTCTGGCATAGAAGCAGCTGTTTCTTTTTCCGATTCTGCACTTAGATAAGGATTTGGGATTTCTGCTGGGCTTTCAGGACTAGCAGCTGATGCCGTCTGTTTGGAGGGATGTGATGGAGCTGAAATAGTCTCCATTGCAGCCAGAGTGGTCCTCTGATACAACAGCTTCTGAATATTGGGGCCATTAGGGCCTTCTGGCTCAGTAATGGAGCTACGTTTCTTCAGTGGTCTGGGTGCATTGGACAGCTTTTTCCG
Source organism: Pandion haliaetus (assembly GCA_013401275.1). Lineage (NCBI taxonomy): Eukaryota > Metazoa > Chordata > Aves > Accipitriformes > Pandionidae > Pandion > Pandion haliaetus. The sequence goes on along the minus strand of VYZV01043780.1, from coordinate 14,213 downwards.
TAGTGCTTCCAGATCAGCGTCACTCTGGTTACGGTACGGATTGGATAAGAAAGGCAGCAATTTGGTTGGGCTAAGGGGACGGGGTATTCGCTCTGTTTCGTGGTTCTCATGAGCAGAGGCTGTTGTTTCCATCTCGGGCTCCGGGCTGCCTGGCTTGCCTTGGAGGTTTGAGTAGACATTCTCTGTCTGTGGCAGCTGATTCTGTACACCAGCTCCTGCCATCACAGGCTTGCCATACACTGCAGAGCAGTTCAGAAAGGGGTGGGGGAAAAACAAGTGTGAATATTTGATCAACAAACCTAAAAAGAGCACACAACCTGATTCACCTATGTAGGGCAAAGAAGCAGAATAACACAATCAACTGAACAGAATTAATCTGGTAACCAGGTTTACTGTTAGTTGTCTTGCAAACACAAGACAGATATTCTGCACTTTCTGTTAACGCTGATACACAGCATGTAAGATCCACCCAAGATTCTTACAGCTGCACTAATATGCTTAATTCCCCCAAGGAGCAGCTTTATACCCACAGACCAGGTGGAAAGTACATCTACCTGAGGCTTACGAAGACAGAAGGGAGGTAGAGAGCCACATGCTTACCGCTTGGGAAGTGTGGTCCTCTGGTCTGCGCCCTCGTCAAAGCACTCTGCACTGCCTGCTGGAAGTTTTTCCCAGGAGTCTGCTGTTGTGTGTACATGCTATAAATTGAACTTGCAGCCACAGTTTGAGGCTTTCGAAATGGCGGAAGCGAGGTGTCTTTGGACGGCTGAGGGGTAAAAGGTCTTACGGCTGCTGCTGGGGGACTCTCCTGTTTGGAGGAAGGAAGAATTTGGTCCTGGCTAGAGGAAGGACCTGCAGGCAGTACAGAAATTCTTTGCTGTATCTGCTGAGAAGGATAGGATGGCTGCTGTACCACTGGTTTTTGTTTGTTCCCCATAGTTACAATAGCCAAAGGCAGCTTCTGCAGGTTTCCATCCAGCTTAGTATCAGAAGGCTGCAGATGACTGGCTTGACCAAAGTAAGGTAAATTTATCTGTTTTGGTTTAGTGGGTACAGGTGGTGGTACCTTTGTTACATTTTTATTGGCTGTCTGAAAGACAAGAAAAAAAAAAAAAAGGTTAACTAAGATCAAACAGCAAAACGTGTCTCAGGAGTTCCACTGTGAAGGACCAAAGAGCCTCAAGGAATGACACAGTATTTAGCATTTCTACTTGTTGCTGCAATAGTGTTTACAATATCAGTGGAAACATGAAGAGACTTCTTGAAACATTTTATCATCACAATTGTTTAGACTTTGAACCCATTCTCTTTAATTCTTTCTGTAGCAGCTATGTTTAAAACATTAAGCAATGGCAGTAATTTCTCTAGAGATAGCGCAGGCATTTAGTAGCATCTGTGGGCAAGAAGTTTGTTTTCCAACAGAGCACTTGCAATCCCCAGTTCTTCTATGTTACTCCAGCCCTACCTGATCAAATCCTGCCCTTGTGCCAATATTTAGGTGGGAAGTCTTGCTGCAATCAAACATCTGAAGGACACTGCTGCATTAAACAGTGAAACAAGTGTGTAAATGACTTAAACCCCCCCCCCATGCAAATGCCTCTGTGCATATAATCTTGTGGGGGGCGGAAGTTACATGCATACATGCAAGTACAAGTAACACAGCTGGTTTTATGTATTCAGTCAAGATGTAGATTTTCATCACAGTCACTGTAGGGAACAATTTTGAGTTACCAACTGCCATTAAAAGCCTAAAAGACTTTTTCCTTAGGAGTAGTCTTTTAAAAGAAGACCTAGGTACTTTTCAAAGAGCTTCTTGACAGCAATATTTAAAGAGCTGCGTAGCAATCCCAGTCAGATGGAATGCAGTAGTTCAAGTTTCCTGCATACCTGTGCTTCTCGCAGGAGATCTTCGCTGCTCTGGTTCTTTCTCAGTGTGCCCAGCCCAGCAGACTGGTCCACAGAATCAAACATTGAGAATGGACGCACTTTCTTCTCTTTGTCTCGTAAAAAAGTTTCTCCTTCAGCTGTTGTTAGAGAGAGGAAGACTTTCAAAAGGGACAACACAATTGTAAGAATAAAAGTCCTGTTCTGTGCAATATTCAAGACTGTATGCAAGGGATGCTTTTTTTAATCCATCCTACCCCTGTGCTAAGGACCCAAGGGCCTGCCAAATGCTGTATCTTGCAAATTGAACAGAAGCATGTATGAATGCATTAGTATCTACTTTACCACCTGACACAAGTCCTTTTAAAAAAAAAAAAAAANAAAGGAATTGAGCTCTCAAATGAATTCTACATACTTACTGAAGCATTTAGAAAAGACAGGTATCATTATCTAGATTCTCCATGTTTTAGGATTAGCCAAGCATGTAAGAACATACCTTGTCCTTCGCTAGTCACAATTCCTTTTCCTGAAGTCAAGGCTGATCCTTGACTAATATGATTGTCTGCATTTGAACTACTCCAGTCAGTTGCAGATGGGGAAGGTTTTGCACTGGGGACCACAGAACCTAGGAGAGAACAAGCGGAACAGATTAAGCTAAAATTATTTTTTTATTGACTTAGTTGTTACAGATAGGTTTTTTGTAAGAGTCAGGTCTAGACAGTGTACAAGTATATACATGTATAAGCTGCTTAAATCCTGCCACTTTAGATTTTTGCTCATTTGTTTGTTTTAAACAGAGAATGCAAACCAAGCTCAGAAACAACTATCAAGGCAGCAGCAAAACTATTTGTCCTAGCACATGCATGCATTTACAGCATCCAGACAAGAAACTACTCCAGTCTGCCTTCTTTCCAGTTAGTAAGAAACTTCCCTTGGATATTTACAGTAACTTAAAAGTGACAGGATGGTAAGAAGCAATGAGAAAGACGCATTGTGCAAAGAAAAACATGATGCCTTAAAGCATAAATAGATCCTGCCAGTGATATCCAAGTAGAAAAATCATTTGTATGTTCAGTGTACAAATAGGCACTGCATTAAAGCTGATCTTTATGTTCATTGGAGTAGACATCCATAGAATAATAGAATGTTTTGGGTTGGAAGGAACCTTAAAGGTCATCTAGTTCCAACCCCCCTGCCATGGGCAGGAACACCTTCCACTAGACCAGGTTGCCCAAAGCCCCATCCAACCTGGCCTTGAACACTTCCAGGGATGGGGCATCCACAACTTCTCTGGGCAACTGGGTCCAGTGCCTCCCTATGCCCACAGTGAAGAATTTCTTCCTTATATCTCATCTAAATCTACCGTCTTTCCATTTAAAGCCATTACCCCTTGTCCTATCACTTCATGCCCATGTAGAAAGTCCCTCTCCAGCTTTCCTGTAGGCCCCCTTTAGGTACTGGAAGACTGCTATAAGGTCTCCCCAGAGCCTTCTCTTCTCCAGGCTGAGCAACCCCAACTCTCTCAGCCTGTCTTCATAGGAGAGGTGCTCCAGCCCTCTGATCATCTTTGTGGCCCTCCTCTGGACTTGCTCCAACAGATCCATGTTCTTCTTATGTTGGGGGTCCCAGAGCTGAACACAGTACTCTAGGTGGGGTCTCACAAGAGCAGAGTAGGAGGGGAAGAATCACCTCCCTTGACCTGCAGGTCGCACTGCTTTTGATGCAGCCCAGGATACAGTTGGCTTTCTGGGCTGAAAATGCACATTGCCAGCTTGTGTTGAACTGCTCATCGACTATCACCCCCAAGTCCTTCTCCTCAGGGCTGCTCTGAATCCATTCTCTGCCCAGCCTGTATTTGTGCTTGGGATTGCCCTGACCCATGTGCAGGAGCTTGCACTTTGCCTTGTTGAACTTCATGAGGGTCACACGGGCCAACCTCTCAAGTCTGTCAAGGTCCCTCTGGATGGCATCCCTCCCCTCCAGCATGTTGACCACACCACATAGCTTGAAGTCATTGGCAAACTTGCTGAGGGTGCACTCAAGCCCACCGTCCATGTCACTGACAAATATGTTTAACAACGCCAGTCCCCAATACTGACCCGAGGGACACCAGTCTGCTTCAAAAATAACTAAGAAAATGCTTGCAACTTGTTATTAGTTTAAATATTTCACCAAATACTCTCTACTAAAGTCTAAATTATCTAGTACAATAAGTGATATTAAATTCAAATAGTAATGATAAGCAGCAGGAGAAAAGTTTCATTCTGACAAAAGCATTGGATACTCTCTCTCTAGGAAAGCAGTCATTTTGCCAAATGCTTAAAAAAAAAAGTGATGTTTCAGTTCAAATAGCACACCACCACACATTCCTACAGCAAAAATTTAAATCTTGTATGGACTAGAGCTAAAATTCCACTCCAGGAGGTTTAGGATCTGCAAACCAGATAAAATGAAACGGTTCCCCATTCTCCAGTACAGCAAGAGACACTTGGACTGGTTTTGTGTCATGGCTACTTTAATAATACCTGCCAGAACTGGAGATAGAGGGAGATAAAAATATAAACAGAGCTGTTCTACAAGCTCAGCCTCTATTTTTTCCTTTTACAAAGATCAGAGTTTCTCTTATCTCTCAGCTGAAAAGTAGTCTTCGCCTCCCAAAATAGCACAGAAGAGGTATTTGCAACTCTCCAGTTTCTCCAGACTTCTACTCTCATGGAGCTGAACCGCATCTTGTAGAAGAAAGCCACAGAGAGAAGCCAGGCAAATCTCCATTAACACTGCTAGCAGGAGAGGCCAAGCCTCGTGTCAGCTGTTGGACTTCTGTCTCTCCATATTTCTACACCATCAACATGCCAGCAAGTTTATTGCTATTTCTGTGCTACAATCAACTGCCTCCTTTATACCACTTCTTGTAATGTTGGTTAATCTTCTACATGTGTCATTTCCAAAATGCATGATCAGAAAACTTGGCTTTGCTACTTTTTAAGTCCGGCACCAGGTGGTTACCATGTATGTCCTAAAACTGCCTCTAGAAACTCAAACACTCTTGTATAGTTTCTAGGAGTATTTTTAAATCAATCAACCCCTAGTTTACAGAAAAAAATCCTCTTATGTTCCACACTGTATAACAACTCAGATTGCTCACTAAGAGGATTACTTAATTTACAGCACATTGAATTGTATCACCTCAGTGCTTATAAAATATATCCACTGGGGCAGGAAAATTGCAAGTCATAAAACTGACATCTCAATACTTTGCTTTAAAAAAAAAAAAAAAAATAAAGAAAAAAAAAGATAAGAAAGACAGAGCTGGTAGGTAAGAAAACAAAACATTTCCAGATAAGAAATATTAATCATCAGCTATTACCTGCAGGAGCTTTAGCTTGTGAACTGCTCCCAGCTCTCATGTTGGGCAGGGTTTGTGTTTTCAGCGGACCATCAGGTACCTGCAAAGCTTGTGTCCCATCTGAAAATGCTGGTTTCACTAAAAGTTCAGGTCTGGAAGCAATACGTGGCATAGTAGAGGACTGTATATAAGGACCTACTGCTGCCACTCGACTTGGAGCAGAAGCCACTGGCTGGGGTAAATTCCCATCTGAAGAAACCTTGGGAAAAATAAGAAGAAAATTTAAAGAATGTTATGCTACAGTATACATCCATCAGTTTGAAATAGAAGTCAAAAAGGATAAAACAAGTAGAAAATGATACTCCAATATTAAAAATGTTTTTCTAAAAAAATCTTTAAGAGATATAAACATGAGGTAGTAATAGAAAAAAACCCTAAAAGCCACAACAACATAAGAGGAATTCTTGTCCATAAAGAGTAAGTTAACACCAATGTACCACGAAAAGTACTTTCATAATACAAGACTTCCACCACATATGGATAAAAACAAGTCTAGCACCTGAACAGCCTTCCCCACAAGCCAGTTTCTACTTCAGACTGTATGGGCCACAAATGAAATTAATTTTTTTGTTATTAAATATCCCACTTACTGGTACATTCTCTTTCTGTTGCAGAGCTGCCTTTTTCTTCCACAGGCGCTCTCGCAGCTCATTAACACGCTTATCCATGACTGCCACCTCCGAGTTGCGCTTGTTCAAACACTCCCTCTGTTGCTGCAGCTTGGCATTCTGCTCCTGGTTCAGTTTGTTCCTCAACTGAATAAATTCACAAAGGGGGGGGGGGGGGGGGGAGGGGAAAACAACAAAAATCAAAACAAATTAACTTTCAGGATGGGGGACAGGAAACAGTTACAAAGAGAAAAGCCTTTAAAAAGTCAAGTTATGCTGGCAAACTCAGATTATTTTCTCCAGAGAAAGTGCTGGTTAGTCTCCAAATTTTGCAGAGAGGAAAGGTATAAACACTGCATGCTCCTTCCCCTGTTTACCTTGAACCCAGTACAACTAACCCTTCATCCTCAGCACGCAGGCAGCCACGCAGCTCTGTCAGGAATAGGATTTCTGACATAGTAAGAAACAACCCAACCAACTTTTAGCCCTTAGAGTTGTGGGTCACAAGCGGTCTTTCCATTACCTGCAGCTCCTTATACAGGCGGTCAAGCTCAGCTACAGCCGACTGGTTGTCGTGGTAACCATCAATTCGGCCATTCTTCAGCATCTCCAGTTGCCTGGTGAGTTCCTCTACCTTTGACACCGCCAGCACCAGCTCGCGCTGCTTTTGCTGGAACAGGCTGTTCATCTGTTCAATCTCCTCCACTGGAGAGGACGAGAGAGCACAATAGCTGCCCTGAGAAACAGCCGAGCGTGGGCTGCTCCCGAGGCAGCAGTTAAGAGGACAGAGAGCACCCTGCCGGCCTCTGGAGCAGTGCTGCACAGAGGCTGCAGCCAGCTGCCGCAACTCGTGGTCCCTCTCAAGGCAGCTCTTCCTTGAAGCATTTGTAAAAGCAAACGCACTAGCAAGATTATGTAAATTCGGTCTACTTAGAGCACTGATGAGGAGGGAAAGAGTATTTTTCACCTTCTGAAGTATGGAGACAAACAAAACCACATTACCAGGCTGAATTTCATCCCTAGAAGCCTAAATTCACTTAATGTTGAATTTCACAGGAAGAGGCTCACTCAACCACAAGGCTTATTTATGAAATTTAAAACTCTGAATTTAGGTCGTAGGAACTCAATGACAAAACACTGGAGCTGTTATATTAAACAAAGACTCGGAGGGCTTTTTGCGTCTATTACAAACAGCTGTCATCAGCTGCTCCCACTGCCAAAATTGTTGCACTATAGAACAAAGTTTAGGCTATCAGTAAGAGTTCAAGCAAGTACCAAGAACCAGACCTGCTGGGGAGGGTACAGGGAAACAGATAAACACATGCTCCAAAATCTTGTATTACTCTACCATTCATCTATTCCTTTAAGCTGATGCTTTTGTGCACACCCCCAAACAGAAAATGCATTCTCCCCACACAAAAACACTTTTGCTTTATCTGTAAAACACCATGCTTCTGAATGAAACAATATATTTGTATTTTAACTTAATAAACAAAAATATTTTCATCTGCATCCAGCTGGAAATGGGAAATTCTGTACACTAAGTACAGAGGTAGGATAAAAAGGTCAGCAGAAGAATGTGTGTTGATATGAAGTCTGAAATAAATATTTAATGTTGCATCAATATGCTGAACTGCAAGCACCCAACTAGTACAGTAGCAAGCCAGACACTAGTCGGATTTCTGTAATTAAAAGAAATACTCAGCCACTGTGGCCATTAAGCTACCTCTTGCACAAGAGGCAACATGGGTATCAGGACAAGCTTTGTTATAGGCCAAGAAAATAACACTCTAAATGTGTGGGTTATTAACATCAAGAATGGAAAAAGTTACTGTGGTACACAAAGGTATAGTAAGGAAAAAAACCTACACTGTAATTAAAGAGCAGATATGCTAGGCTCAAAACACAGGGTGCCCTTATGGGATACTTTAAAATACAGTAAGAAAAATATATTTTGTTCTAGGCAACTCAGGAGTTTTCTTGGTAAATACAAGATGTGAAATTGTTAAGATTAACATTTCCTGGAACACTGTAAACGCCTCCTCTGAATCACTGAAATCACCAGAAATTTTAGAATTCCAAGAACCATACTTCATGAAAAATCACAGGCTACTTTCTCCAAGCAGCAACTCACCTAATTTCCCATTGCTGAGTCTTTTTTGCTCCACATGGCCTTTCAGTGCTCTCACTTTCTTAAGTTTGGCTTCCTGATTCTCAGCAATTTCCTTCAATCGCTTCAGTTTTTCCTGTTCAGCAGCTTGCTGTTGCTGGCGCTGATCTTGCTGTTTCAGGAATTTCAGACGTTGTTCCTGCAGTCAAGACAAG
>VYZV01043779.1:635058-645696 GCA_013401275.1 Pandion haliaetus | reverse complement strand
AGAGAAAAGCTGAGAGATTCCTATTGGAAAACCATATCTGGTCTTTACATAACATTCTGTATTTTAAAAGCTGCAACGATTTTTGGTTTGTGTGATGAGAGTCTCAACTGACTTTGCTTATTGGTTTGTAGGAAAAGTGCTTTTTTCACAGTTCAAGGGGTCTTAGCTTTCATTTATTGTTTTTAAAACGATTTTAACACTGGGAAGATAAATATTTTATGTTCAAGACAAAGTGGTGTTCCAAAATCTATGTATTTTGAGTGTGATTAGAACTGAAAGGCTTTAATTTGAGAATTCCTCTCCCCATTCTTTTGCAATACCTCCTTAAACATAGTATATACTGATCTGACCTGGTACCATCAGTGCCCCCCACTTACTAATTTCTGGATTGATGTGTTAAAGCATGTGAACTCCACAGCTCAGGGTGTGGGAAAGTATTGCTCACAGTCATCATTCAAGCAATCTACTTTCAGTTTGTGAGTTGTGGTAGCAATGGGATATATTGAAGTGTTTCTGTTTTCTGGTGTAGACTTCCTTACAGACAGGCTCACACACACAGACACTGCTCTCCCCTGGTCCCTCTGACTTGTATACTGACCAACCATCTGTTTACAAACAAGTGGCCCTTTTTATCCTCTTACACCTCTATTTTCCCACATTTGATCCTCCCCAAATCAGCTAATTCTCTCCCTTTCCCTTCCTTTGATACCACTCCTAAACATCCAGTCTTGTGTAATCCTGAATTGTTCTTCACTAGCATCCCATGTGTCACATAACCCTAGGCATTAATGCCACACTCTCCGTTCTCACCATTTCCCTCTTCCAAAGGGTGCTCCAGAGAGCAGCTCCCGTTGACTCATCTTGGTGGATCTCCTGGGACAGACCTGGGAGGAAGGTGTCTGTTTCTTTGAGTCCATAATTCGTGTTCTCCTGCTTGCTGTTGTGCTTCTGTACTTCTGTGTGATCATGGAGATAAGCTTTTGATAGGCCTGGAAATAGTGAGGGGAGGCAGGATATTGTTTGGGTTTCCCCACTGGCTCTTGTTTCTCTATGCTCCTTTTTGTGTGTGTGCAGATGAGCTTTTTATGACATAACCTAACTCTTCCTGAGGAGTATTATTTTCCCAGACCATGCTGTGGCGCTGTTTCTTCCATATCTTCTGTGTCGGAGGATTGCAGGCTGTGATGTGCCTAAATGTTACTGAATCAAAGGGCTATGTCTAGCTCACTGGTATCTGGGCCTTACAAAAAAAAATTTTTTTTTTTTTTAAGTGTTGAATATGAGGATAAGCTGAGGCAGCAGCAGACTCAAAGCTGTTATCCAGACGGAATAATGAGACTGAAGCATTTCTGTTCTTGCTCATTAGCTGGAGAACTACTATTGAAAGGCAAGAGGAAATCTGAGCAAGGGGAAGGCAAAGGTCTTAAAAGACTCTTTCAAGAAGCAGCAGAAGATTTCAGGTAATACAAATAACTTGTAATTCCTAGTTACAAACCTCCAGGTACTTCAGACTGCCTCTCAGCCCAAATGCTATCCTCTGCTGTAGTCCAACTCTATTTCTAATTTTGAATATTTTGTTGTAGGAGACTGTTCACTAGTTTCTGTTTTACACTGGGAGATGATTGTTCTAATTTCAGTCTCTCTTAAAAAAACAATGAAGGGAGGAAGGAGAGGAAGTAAGTGAAGTATAAGCTAGTCTGCTTCATTTCAGTTTCCCAAAAGGTTCTGGACTAAATAATCAGACAAATTATGTGTAAACATTTGGAGATTAATGAGTAGGTGATAACAGCAATATGGGTTTGTTAAGGAGAAATCAACCAGAAATCAACCACTTTTAATTTTACCACAGAGATGGAATGCTTTACATCATAGGTCTTTCTTGCCTTCAAAGCGTTGTTAATCGGTGGTTAGGTGCAAAAGAAAGCATACAAGTGGTGAAAGTAGGAGCAGGTGACACAGGAGAAATATACATTTGCTGTCCAATCTTGCAAGGATGAGGTTAGGAAAGCCAAGCCCAACCTGGAGTTGAATCTGGGAAGGTATGTGAAAGGCAACGAGAAAGGATTCTAAAAGTACACGGACAACACAGGGAAGACTAGGGAAAGCGTGAGTGCACTGCTGAACAGGGCAGGGGAATTGGTGACAAATGATATGGAAAAGGCTGACGTACTCAATGCTTTCTGTGCCTCGGATCTTTATCAGTTAAAGGAATCCAGGAATCTCAGGTGCCTGAGACCAGAGGGAAAGTCTGGAGCAAGGAAGCCTTACACTTAGCGAAGGAGGACAAGGTTAGAGTGCTTAAACAAACTGGACATAAGTAATTTTATCAGCAGTCCTAGCTAAATGGGGAGGTCCCAGTTGACTGACTGGAGGTTAGCAAATGTGAGACCCATCTACAAGAAGGGCCGGAAGGAGGAAACTACAGGCCTGTCAGTCTGACCTCAGTGCCGGGGAAGGTTATGGAGCAGATCATCTTGAGTGACATCACACGGCACATACAGGACAACCAGGTGATCGGGCCCAGTCAGCATGGGTTTATGAAAGGCAGGTCCTGCTTGTCTAACCTGATCTCCTTCTATGACAAGGTGACCCTCTTAGAGGATGAGGGAAAGGCTGTGGATGTTGTCTACCTAGACTTTAATAAAGCCTTTGACACTGTTTCCCACAGCATTCTCCTGGAGAAACTGGCTGCTCGTGGCTTGGATGGGTGTACTCTTTGCTGGGTAAAAAAACTGGCTAGGTGGCTGGGCCCAAAGACTTGTGGTGAATGGAGTTAAATCCAGTTGGCAGCCGGTCACGAGTGGTGTTCCCCCAGACTCAGTACTAGGCCCAGTTCTGTTTAATATCTTTATCAACGATCTGGACAAGGGGATCAAGTGCACCCTCAGTAAGTTTGCAGATGACACCAAGTTGGGTGGGAGGGTTGATCTGCTTGAGGGTAGGAAGGCTCTTCAGAGGGATCTGGGCAGGCTGGATTGATGGGCCGAGGCCAGTTGTATGAGGTTCAACAAGGCCGAGTGCCAGGTCCTGCACTTGGGTCACAACCCAAGGCTGTAGGCTTGGGGAAGAGCGTGTGGAAAGCTGCCCAGCGGAAAAGGACCTGGGGGTGTTGGTCGACAGCCGGCTGAATATGACCTGGCAGTGTGCCCAGGTGGCCAAGAAGGCCAATAGAATCCTGGCTTGTATCAGAAATAGTGTGGCCAGCAGGACAAGGGAAGTGATTGTTCCCCTGTACTTGGCACTGGTGAGGCCGCACCTCGAATACTGTGTTCAGTTTTGGGCCCTTCACTACAAGAAAGACATTGAGGTGCTGGAGTGTCCGAAGGTGGGCCACAAAGCTGGTGAAGGGTCTAGAGAACAAGTCTTACGAGGAGCGGCTGAGGGAACTGAGGTTGTTTAGCCTGGAGAAAAGAAGGCTGAGGGGAGACCTTATCGCTCTCTACAACTACCTGAAAGGAGGTTGTAGCGAGGTGAGTGTTGGTCTTTTCTGCCAAGTAACGAGTGATAGAACAAGAGGAAATGGCCTCAAGTTGTGCCAGGAGAGGTTTAGATTGGGTATTAGGAAAAATTTCTTTACTGAAAGGGTTGTTAGGCATTGGAACAGGCTGCCCAGGGAAGTGGTGCAGTCACCATCCTTGGAATTATTTAAAAGACGTGTAGATGTGACGCTTAGGGACATGGTTTAGTGGTGGACTTGGCAGTGTTAGGTTTACGGTTGGACTCAATGATCTTAAAGGTCTTTTCCAACCTAAACAATTCTGTGATTCTAAGTCCCATGGGGCCTGATGAGTTGCACTGAGTGCTGAGAGAGCTGGCTGATGTCATTGTGAGGCCACTCGTGATTATCTTTGAAAGGTCGTGGCAACTGGGAGAGGTTCCTGAAGACTGGAAGAGAGCAAATATCACTTCTGTCTTCAAGGACAGAAAGAAGGGAGATCGGGGGAAATACAAAGAGCTGGCTGATGTCATTGTGAGGCCACTCGTGATTATCTTTGAAAGGTCGTGGCAACTGGGAGAGGTTCCTGAAGACTGGAAGAGAGCAAATATCACTTCTGTCTTCAAGGACAGAAAGAAGGGAGATCGGGGGAAATACAAGCTGGTCAGCCTCACCTCAGTCCCTGGGAAGGTGGTGGAGAGAATCTTCCTGAAAAGCATTCAAAGACAAGATGGTGATTGGGAGTAGTCAGCATGGATTCATGAAGGGCAAATCATGCTTAATCAACCTGATAGCCTTCTACAATGAGGTCACTAGGTTGGTGGACGAGGGGAGAGCAGTGCATGTTGTTCACCTCAACTTTAGTAAGGCTTTTGGTGCTGTTTCGCACAACATCCTCATAGACAAGCTGGCAAAGTACAGGTTAGATAAAAGAGCAGTGCAGTGGATTGAAAACCAGCTGAATATCCAGCCCCAGAGGGTTGTGATCAGCAGCACAAAGTCTAGTTGGAGGCACATCGCTAGTGGTGTACCCCAGGGGTAAATACTGGCACCAGTACTGTTTAACATATTCATTAATGACCTGGACAATGGGACAGTGTGCACCCTCAGAAAGTACACAGATGATACAAAACTGGGAGGAGTGGTGGTACACCAGATGGGTGTGCTGCCATTCACAGGGACCCAGACAGGCTGGAGAATTAAGCAGAGAGGAGTCTCTTGAAGCTCATCGAGGAGAAATGTGAAGTCCTGCAACTGGGCAGGAATAACCCCATGTACCAGCATATGCTGGGGGCTAACTTTCTGGAAACGAGCTCTGCAGACAGGGACCTTGGGGTTCTGGAGGACAGCAAGCTGACCATGAGCCACCAACACACTCTTGTGGCAAAGGCAGCCAATGCATTCTGGGCTACATTAGGAAGAGCATTGCCCAGCAGGTCGAGGGAGGTGATCCTTCCTTTCTGCTCAGCACTGGTGAGGCCATATCTGGAGTACCGTGTCCAGTTCTGGGCTCTTCAATACAAGAGAGACATGGACATACGGAGAGAGTCTAGTGCAGGGCTGCTAAGATGATTGAGGGACTGGAATATCTTTTCTATGAGGACAGGCTGAGAGCGCTGCGACTCTTCAGTCTGGAGAAGAGAAGGCTCAGGGGGAATCTTATCAGTGCGTATAAATATTTGATGGGAGGGAATGAAGAAAAGGGAGCCAGACTCTTCTCTGTAGTGCTTACTGACAGGACAAGAGGCAACGGGCACAAATTAAAACACACAAAATTCTAGCCAAAGACAAGAATACACTTTACTGTGAGGGTGGTCAAACCCCGGCACAGATTGCACATAGAGGTTGTGGACTCTCTATCACAGTGGATATACTCAAAACTTGACACATTCTGTGGCAACCTGCTCTAGCTGACCCTGCTTGAACACAGGGGTTGGACTAGGTGATCTCGGGAGGTCCCTTGCAACCTTAATGTTTCTGTGATTTCTGTGAAATAGAAAAAAAGTATAGAATGATGGTTCACAATCTGCCCTAGGTTCAATTCTAACTATTGTTTTTGTCACTAAGAACTTGGAAGTATGTAGACAGCACAAAGCTGAAAGAGATGGTAAGCGTGTTGGAGAAAAGGCTACAATTGAAAGTGGTCTGGACATTAGAGAAACATTTTGAAAAAATAGAATGCCATATAGTTTGTAAAATTAAAGATACTGTAGTTAGGAAGAAATATTAGCACAGCTGAAAGACAAAGAACAACCTCCTAGGTGTCAGTTCTTCAGAATAGGATTTGAGATTTATAACAGATCGAAAGCTGGATAGGGACAACAGTGTCATACTTTATTTTTAAAAATGCAGATGTTATACTGAGGTGTTTGAGCAGGAATGTGGACTTTCAGACATGTGAAGAAAATCTTTTGCTCTATCTAATGCAGGGTCCCACTTGGAGTGCTGTTTCCAGCAGTGGGCACTGCAGTTCAGGAAATACGAGGACCAACTGAAAAGAACAGGGAGAAGAGAGCAAAAAGCATAACCCTTGAGAAAATACTGAAACAGTAAGAGTTGTTCAGTCCAAAGAAAACAGGAGTGAGTAGAGGAATGGGACTGTCCATTTGCTTGTCAAGAAGTCATTATATTGGCTCAGCCATACTGTGTGAAGAGTTCCCATCCCCTGAGCTTTGTGTATGAACAACTGTATAGATTACAAGTAACTGGATAGGAATAATGCCTACAGCTGTAAATAGCTATTGGTTTTGAAAGGGAGTAGGGAACATAATCTTGAAATTCCTTTAAAAAAAAAATTGAACGTTTCTGAATGAGTAGCTTTGAGACAGCAGACTAAATAGCAGCCTCCTAGCAAAAAATCTCTGCTTTTTTGTAACAAGGCTCGCAGAATTAAGTCTTCTGGTCTTTCTTGTTTGTATTATAACAGGGAAGAAACAGCAAGCTGGAACACAACAAAACTCCAAAACGAAAGGCCGCTCTGTTCAGAAAGAACCGGAAACCTATGGCACAGGTAAGAAGAAGAAGCAATTGCTCAGAATTGTTTATAAAGCAGCTAAAAGATAAATGTGATTCTAGGATTTGTATCTGAGCAACAGCTGTGTTTCTGGTGTTTCCATTTTGTTCGCTTTACTGTTGATGAGGAAGAACTGGCTGCTGTCCTTTTGGCACGGTCAGTACCACAAAGCAAGATTGGAGGGACTGCATACTGCCTAATAGTGTAGTTCTACGTGATTTTACCACCACATAATGGAACAGTGAAGGGGGAATCACTTTTTGAACTGAGCAAAAGCCTGTTAAAATAGTTTCACTACAAAACTCAGAAAATATTTATACTCGGCAGAATATGTTTGCAGGAAAAACTCCGTAGCTGTTGCTGCCAAATCACCTCTTCTGGTAATGTGGTAGCCAGAGACCCAAGCAGTCCATCCTAGAAGAATAACATTAGCCTTGACTCAGCAAGTGGAATGACTTCGTATGTGTAGCTCACAGCACACATTAAATACTGCACTTTTCTGCCAAGTGCTGTTTGATTCACAGACTTTTCCCGCAGCTACCGGGGGAGGGACAATCCCTGCCTGTTATTACTGGGCAAAGAGGAAAGCCTTTAGATCTTTTTATGATAAGAATTCAAGCAGATGGCTGCTAAGCCACTTTCTTCCCAGAACCCATTTCAGTAATTTATAATTGTTGTGGATTATGCCAAGCTTTTGCTTGGCATTTCAAAAAGAGGCCAGGAACTGAAAACCATGCCACACAGGGTACTTTTCACTGGCAGTTGAGTAACTTGGCCTAGTGGTGCAGCTTTGTTCACTTTCAGTGCCAAAGCTGCTGGCTAACATAAGTGGAGTTCTAAAGATTTTGTTACTAGAACTGAACCATGGACTTTGTCTGAAACTGTTCAGTCACATCTGTGAATACTTTTACTGTGCAAACCCTTTTGCTGAAAGAAAAGTTTACTCTGCATGCTAAAGTAATTGTGCAATAAAAATGAATGAAGGGAAAACCTGTACTGAACAAGTGGAAGAACACTTCTCGCAGAGGGATGGTAGGATTAAAGAGGTTGTATAAAATGATCTCCCAAAAGGAGGGATGTGTGCCTTGTCACATGACACATTTAAAGCTGCTGAGGAGTTAAACCTCTTAAAGTGTAGCTGGACGCAATTTTGGTAGCGTGTGATCCGTTTCCTTCTGGGATTTGTTGTGCATGTTGAAGGAAAAAAAAGATACTATGTTTGCAGTTCCATTCCAAACCTTTTGTTTTGACAGGTAGAGCAATGGTCCTTGGACATTCAGGACAAAGGCCAAGTTACCTGTCCAACATGTCGGGCTGTGGTGAGAAAGACTGTAGAAGGACTGAAGAAACACATGAGAAATTGCAGGCAGGTAAGAGCACAAGAGATGAGCAATGTTTTCTTTATTCCTTTTCAGCTTACTAATAGAAAGGCCTGCACACTGTTTTGTGTTGCATTTAAAACCAGTTTCATGTCATCATCATGTCTCTAATCCTTTATACATCTGTAAGAGGCTGTGCTTGGTGCTTCTTGCTTAGCCTTTTGCTAGAGGTTTGGGGTAGTGAACAAAGGTGTGGCTATTTCATTGTTCCCCTAAATTTTAGGCTCCATAAAATATCTTCGGTTCTTAATGGACAGTTACCAGGCCCAAATAAAATGTGTCTGCTCTCCTGCTCCTTTCTCCCAAAGAGTTTCCCACTGCTTTGGTTAATTTACAGTTACACATGCAGTGTCCTTGTTTATTTCTAGGAAATGTTCACATGTCATTACTGTGGGAAGCAGCTGAAGTCTTTAGGAGGGATGAAATACCATGTTATGGCAGACCATAACAATCAGGTAATGCAACTACGGTGCATCTAAAAATCCTACAGGCAAGACAGTCTTTTGTTCCTTACCTGGTACACACAGAAACAGAACATGGTGTGGTTTTTTCAAATGTTGTAGCTGTTTGAATCTTGTCTATCTATTATTTTTCCTGTGAAATTTGACATCTGAAAAAAAAAATAGAATGTTACCAGAGGTGGTAGGCATGCTACATCTTAGAAAGAGGGGATGAATTTCTGTTTAGGCTGGTTATGTCACACATAAAAGGCATTCTCAATCAGAAAAGAAGTGATTGCTCATTAGGCTGCAATCTTCAGTCTTTTGCTAAAAAGTAGGAGTTTTTCTACATCCAGAGCAGACTAGTTTTCAGTTCTTTGCAAGGTCAAAGGTAAAAAAGCAAAAGCAGCAGTTTAGTTCTTGTCTCTATTTACTGTAAAGATATTAATGATACAATTTGCTTTTCCTCTTTGCTATTACTTTACAGAAGGCAATGCATCCTGTTGTAATTGTGAAGAATTAGAACTTTGAAGAGGTCATTCGGAAGTTTGGGTAAGGTTAAGATAATTCATTAGTGTTACTGTTTACATAGTTCCTGGTACTGTGGTTTCTGAACCTACAGCTGTACTAGTAAATTAAATAGACCGGGGATCATGTTCTGGCCCTGAGGAATAGGTCTGTCGCTCAGTTCTAACTTTTTATTCAGTCTAGGTGTAATATTATTATAAGGTAGTGTAGGAAGTAACATACAACAACCATCAGAGAGAGAATAGAGAAGAACTTGAGCTGTATGTAGTTTAGCATAGATGAATAACTCTTACAGGCAGTTAGTCTGCTTAGCTTTAGTTAGGCTAAGTGGAAATGGTAGGACCAGTAAATGTTAAAGATGCATGACAGAGATGAGTAGGTACTTTCCACAGGCAGAAGGTATGGAAATACATACCCTTGTCCTTCCTGGCAGCTATAGCTTGGGACCATTTCTTATCAAGGTTTTGTTCATGGATAGCTATCTAAATGTTAAAACTCTTATCTGCAAAGTGGTTTTCAGGCACTTTACTCCTTTTAAAGATAATTCAGTTGTTCTGGGATAGAGACAGTGATCATTGTATTAGATACACTTCTGTAAAATCATAAGTTGCAGAGATTGAATTATTTTAGAAGCTTTCCTTCAGTAGTGTGTTGAGTAGTGAATTCCCTATGAGAAGAACTGTAAATGCTGAGCATCTTGTGTTTTTCTTTCATCTTTCTGCTGTGCTCCAGCCAGTTGTGAAGGAGGGAGGAGAATTGGATGAGCAGCTTGAGCAAGATCACCTTCAGAAGGTTTCGAAGCCTATGGGAAAACTAAAGTGTACGAGGCAGGTAAGCTGCATTGTGCTAAGTAACCTGAATTAAACAGCAGCAGATGCATGAAGAGTTCTGCTGGGTATGCTTTGGTGCTGGTCAAAGGTGGATTTGTTTCAAGATCCTAGCTATGCTTTTAAGACAGGGTATCATAGAATCATAGAATGGTTTGGGTTGGAAGGGACTTTTAAAGGTCTTCTAGTCCAATCCTCCTGCAATGAGCAAGGACATCTTCAACTAGATCAGGTTGCTTAGAGCCTGTCCAACCTGAGCTTGAATGTTTCCAGGGATGAGGCATCTACAACCTCTCTGGGAAACCTGTTCCAGTGTTTCACACTCATCATAAAAATTTCTTCTTTGCATCTAGTCTGATTCTACCCTTCAGTTTAAAACCATTGCCCCTTGTCCTGTCTCTACAGGCCCTGGTGAAAAGTCTCTCAGTCTTTCTTTTAAGCCCCCTCTCTATTTTGAAGACCACCATAAGGTCACCCTGGAGCCTTCTTTTCTCCCAGCTGAACAACCCCAACTCTCAGTCTTTCCTCATAGAAGAGGGCGTTCCATCCCTCTGATTATTTTTGCGCTGCTTCCCCACCCCCACCCCCAACCCACTCCAACAGGTCCATGTCTTTTCTGTGCTGAGGACTCCAGAGCTTCTTTTGATGCAGACCAGGATACAGTTGGCTTTCTGGGTTGCAAGTGCACATTGCCAGCTCTTGTCCAGCTTTTCATCCACCAGTACCCCCAAGTCCTTCTCTGCAGGGCTGCTTTCAATCCCTTCATCCCCCACCCTGTATTGATACCAAGGGTTGCAATGACCCATGTGCAGGACCTTGCACTTGGCCTTGTTGAACCTCATGAGGTTCACATGGGCCCATTTCTCAAGCTTGTCTGGGTCCCTCTGAATGACATCCCATCCCTCAGGCACATCGACCGTACCACTCAGCTTGGTGTCATCTGCAGCTTTGCTGAGGGTACGCTCTGTTAAGGGAGAAGCTGCTGCCTGAGCATACACAGACACACACAGACACA
>VYZV01043779.1:608234-622740 GCA_013401275.1 Pandion haliaetus | reverse complement strand
AAAGAAGCTCAGTAAGAGAAGAGAGAATGGGTTGTCTGCTAATATAAACACAGCTGTGTATGGTAAGTGGCACATAGCTGTTTATATCCAAATTCAGGCTATTGTACAACAGACAAAATAAATAAATCTTCAAATCAAAAGAAAATAAAATTGTCATTGTTTTTGCCATTTCCTTTTACCTAAAAATACTTACACAGATGCATAATTTGGGATCAGACAAGAAGATAAGAAATAATTTGCACACTTTTACAGGAGTGTCATTTAATGAAGTTTCAAGTCCTTGTATTACTTCAATAGGCATGGCAGGCACTGAAGAATTTCTGGGAATGTGTGTGATGCCATAAAAGACTAAGTGATCATCTTCCACCCTATTTTTCTTTAATTTTTTTTACATGGCCTCTTGAGTGTATTAGATGAGAATTTTGTGCATAGTTTTTTCTCAGAAATCTTTGCCAGCAGTTAATACTAGCTTTCTACAGCCAGAATGCTGGAAAAATGCAATGAAAATGCTTCCAGTCCCAAGAGAGAAAAGTGTTTCTTATTCTTATCAGAATGAGCACTTATTTATCAAAATGAGATAGCAGTACTCATTATTCAGAATAAGACATCAGCAACGCTGTGTATATTTACATCAATTCAACCATAGTACTGGAAGCAGTATAGCTTTGTTACTACTGTATTATGTTAGACTAAGTAGCTGTACTAGTTCAAAATTAGCTTGGATAGCTAATATCACTGTGGCGCACAGAACTAGCCCACAGCTTATGTCCCGTGCATGCAGTCAACAGCCTGATGCTATTATGGTACCAGGGAGAATAATTACCAAAAGAGGACCCCAAGCGTGTTAGTATTTCGTAAGGAAGGCTGGTGAAAAATGTTTCTGGATTTAATTTGCAGATTAAAAGAAAAAAAACAATCTTCCACTTTGTCTGGATCTTCAGTTCTGCCTTCCTTGGCAGATCTGTGAGCTGCTTTGATACTGGGATGAGCAATGGTGGGATCCAGAGCCTCCTTCTCAAATTGCTCTACTGGGTCTTCGCAGGGATCCCCAGTGTGAGTAATGTCTTCTTCCTGAGAGCGCTATGGAGCAGTTTTGAGGATGGAGCCACACAGCAGTAACAGTGGAAAAGGTGAAAGAAAATGCGTATTTAATATAAGTTCACTAAATTTAATGTAGGTTCAACAATTTTTTTTTTAGTTATAATGAGGGTTAAGCAATTTGATAACCGTATTTAGTAACATTGTACAAAGCCTGCTGGGGAGTTAAAAGCTGTAGCTGAGCTGCCCACCAGTGATAGGATTAAATGAAGCAGCCAAACCAATCTAACATCTCACTGAGAGCTAAAGGGATTGTGTTGCTCCCCTTTTTCTCTTCCCCTTGCATCTCTCCCTATATGTGTCCTTCCAGCTTTGCTATACTTCATTTCTGTTGATGTGGCTCTCACTTTCTTCTGGCCTGCTACTGAGTCCTTTCAAATTGAAAATGGTCAGAAAACTGTGCTTGGTTTTTGGTTTGTTTTTTTTTTCCTTGAATTAGTTTTCAACTAGATCAGTGAGCTGAACTTGCTCAGCATGCAGTCAAAGGAGCACTAGGGCCAATATGAGGTAGGGAGCAGATTAAGCAGTCATAGTGAGGGCAAAAAGGAAGAAGGGAAGAGAGATGGAGCTGGACTGCTCCTTTCAGGGACAAGCAGCCGTCAGGTCAACTCAGCTCAGCTCAGCTGTATAGTCTAACCCCATTCCTTATTAATGTGGTTAATAAGGTACCTTATCAGCAGCACTATTTCAACCTAAATTGCAAACTTTGGTTAATTATTTAAGTGGAGTGATTTTCATGTTCAAAAGCCTGCTACTCATCAATCAGAAGTTTATTTTTACTTCTCCTATGCGTATGCCGATGGTGGGACCAAGGATCTTGGTCAGGCATGCTGGCGACTGCAACTCCATGAGAAAAATCATCCCAAAAGTACCCACAGGCTGTCCAGTTAGGATATTGTACCTGAAATCTTCCTCTGTTTTGCATCCTATTTCATCTAAGAGGGAACCTCTCGGGTCCCTTTTGAAGCCATATTAAAAAGCCAGGCTTGGTTTGAGATGGTACAGAGGGACTGGTCATTCTTAGGATCCCTCCAATGTAAAACTGAACAACTGGGTGTCATGGACTGCAGTGCAACACAGCAAAACTCCCTGCTGTAAAGGGAGCCAGTTCTGACAGTCCTATCTATAGATATACTCAGGCAGAAGGCTGCTGATTGTAAAAACTGGATTTCATAGGAATTTCATTAAACAGATAACACTGAGCAGCATCCATCTGCTCCAGGAGGAATCCTTGTTCCACTGCAAGAGGGGAAAATGGGTTGAACAATTAGACAGAGATGCAGCTCTGTCTAAATTTAGTTTCTGAGATAATATAGGTGTGTCTTCTGCTGCTTGTATTCCCAATGATTTCCCTGAAGCAGAATCAGTCTGAGTAGTGGTTAACATGTTATTCATGTTTTTATGTTCTCTAGAAACTATTGAAGAGGTACTGGGGAGAAATCTAGCCTCTAAATTTCTGGGCAAGTTAACAACCAACTGTTTTTTCTTCCCTTAACCCTTGTTCATTAAAGAAAGCAGAACAAGAGGAGAAAACTTTGCATTAAGTCATATATGTCTGCCCAAAAAAGCTTTCACCAAAGATCAGCGAATATACTCAGGGCACACGAAGAGTGACCTGTGGTCTGTAAGAGGGCAGGAAACACCATGCTTTGTTTTTCAAGGAACAAAGATGTGCATCAGTTGAAATGCAGTCCTGACTGTAATGGGGAAAAAAGCTGATAGCAGCAGGACAACATAAAAGGAAACTGCAGAAGAGGCACAGAAGCAGAAGCCTGGGGAATATAGAGTGGCAGCGGTGGTGGTTGTATTAGAAAAGTTGAAGATATGGAGGAGAAAAAAAAAGCTTTAACTGGAGTTTACTGCAGACTATAGGGAAATGGAGCAGCAGATCAATAGTCACAACTAACGATCTAGGGTTAGCAACAGTCCTGCTGTAAACAGGGCTTTGGACTATATGGCCTCCAGATGTCCCTTTTAAACAACATTTCTGAGAGTCTTTGAATTCTTGAAGTGTCTGGTGAGGACATGCTGCCATTCTCTGATTTTTCTGTATTGAAAAGTACCAATACATTGCTTAAGTTTTCAAAGACATCTCCTGATGGCCTTCGTGCAGGGATCCTTCTCCTCACCCAGAAGGGCAGCTCACAGAGGAGCAGGTGAGATGCGCTACATGAATATGGGTAGGGACGTGACAAGGCTGAAGGCAGGCTGAAGGGAACAGATTGTTGGTGAGCTTTATAATGGGATACAGAATTGTTCATTTCTTGGAAAATGAGTAGAGAAAGCTGGTAATCATTATGAGGTGAGGACCGTATGGTGCTCTGCAGGCACGCCTGCCAGGTCAGTCCTAAAAGGAAAGGTTTCCAGATCACGTACTAATGCTGATAAGGGTTAGCATAAGCTGGCAATATGCTACATGATCTTGTCAGAGAGGCTGAAGTCTGAGCAGCTGGGGAAAGCTCAGCTCTAGCCTTTATGCTTCACGTCATCTTTCCAGATGAAGGATGGTGCACATCCATGAGGTCATCTGAAGACACTGGGTGTCTGTTAAGCCAGAAGGGCATAGTCTTCCTGGGTTGCAGAGTAGCCATAGCTGTGGTTTTCTGTTTCTCTGCTGGCCAAGGATGCCATAAATGGACCTCACTCAGGTCCTGTCCCATCTCCTGATAGGGCTCTTTGCAGTCTGGGAGCTATTCAGTAGAGCTCCATGCCCTTCCCTGGGGTGCAGAGCTTTCATCTCCTCCTGAGAGCAGCTGAAAAGCACCCTAAGCCCCTTTTCTTGTTCTTAAAAGTAGGAAGAATTGCCAGAAGTGAAAAAATATCTGGCAGAAAGGGATAATCGAGAAATGAAGCCTGCTGAAGGCTGGTCTGCATTATGCATGCAGCTGTGAACAATTACAGTCACACCCACACACCATAACACACCTAATCATGCCTTGTAGGCACAGCCCACAGCAGCCACAAGATGCTCTCAGCCTCTGTTGCAAAACCCATTCTAATTACTATCAAATCTACCAGATGTGCCACGACGGGCATTCGATCTCCTTTCCTACATATTCCCCAATAACCCAAATCAATCGTGAATGTGTGATTTTGGTATTGCAGCGTGTCAGGCAGTGAAGAAGGCAAAGCCTAATGAATGGAAAAATGTAAATGCAATACCTCCTGTAGAAATCTGTATTTTCTGCAAGGGTTGTGTATTGCCCCTCAGCCTAGGACCTGGGGGCTATATGAAGACTTAACAGCTGCAGTGACCTAACTGCATACATGTCTCTGTAATTGATTCCGATGAGCTACTCAGACCAGCCTCCCTTGCTATATAAACTATGAATATAAATATACATGATAGTCAAAGGCTTCATTTCTAGAACAGGGGGAGAATTTCCTAGTTCCCAGTTTTTATTTATCCCAATCACATCCCAGTTCAATTTTGGAGCAAGAACTGGGGATATGCTATCTCCTCAGACCCTATGTGACCTGCTTTCCATGTGAGGGAAACCAGGGTGCAAGAGGTGCAAGGAGCAGCATGACCCAAGGGTATGCCCTGACATGTTACAGTAGGCAGTCTCTACACAGCCTGCTAAGTAGGTCGTTTGTTACAGACACTTAATTTAGGCATTATAACTTTCCAAACTGACTGAAAGGGACATCATGTTCTCACAACAAGCTTTCCAAGTTGCTCATCACTCTCTTCACTGTTACTCTGAGAAGCTGCTAAAATAAGCATTTAAAGATGGTGTCCTGAAAATAGCCCCGGGCATCTTCTATAATGTCCCAAATGCAGGTCTCATCTTCCAAAGTCTTGAATGCAAGTCTCGCATTTTTAGGGAGAAGGGTTTTTTTTGACATTATCACTTAACCCGTGCGTGGTTTAGGTAGGAGCTAGAGCCCTCCTCAGGAAATGGCGGACCTAGGTTCAGTTTTTGTTTGTGCAGATTCACATCCACAACTTCTGTCCTACTACAGGTTTCTAACTTAGCTTAGTGCCAGCACTCCCTAAATACCTCCTTGGGGCTGAGTAACTGTCTCAAGATGTATTTGAGAATCACTAAGCCAAGTTAAGAGAGAAGGGGTGCAAGAGTGACTCTCTAGTTCAGGCACTTGGCTGAAAAGGAGGGTCCTAGTTTTTGCTTTATGTTCTTACAGTTGTTCCCAGGCTTTATTCTAGTAACTGTCTAATATAAAACTAATGTGCATATCTAAGCAAGGGCTTCTGGGGACCATATTACAGAAGAGAAAGCTGCAGAAGTAATAGACAGGAGAACTTAAGGTACCCCTAGACCTCTGACTCTCTGAATAGGTGAGATCAGACTAAATATGTGGGACATGCTCAAAGACTGTGTTGTGCTGGAAAAATGTACCCATATCGACTGCTTGAGAACCGATGTATGTACAAGTAAAGAAATTCTTTCACTAAGCCTCTGTTTCGGGCTTATTGCCAAGATGGCCCTCAGAAGAGCTAATCAAGAAGTTCGAAGTGCTGTGGTGAGGTGAAATTTTGACAAAAAGCCAAGGTTGCAGAGGCTTAGTAGTGTTGAGGCACCATTTATGAGATGGTTGGGTTAGGGAGAGTGAGATGTTCTGGAACTGGCAGGCACCATTTATGAGATGGTTGGGATAGGGAGAGTGAGATATTCTGGAACTGGCCTTTGGCAATGCTATTTGGATACCAGCCACAATGTATAGGGTCTACAGTAGCACTGTTTCATCTGGATCTTGCCTAGGCAACACTTGGGTTCCCCCATTATAGGCTGGTGTCTTCCAATAGGAGAACTGAGCCAACTTGAGACAACCATCACCAGCAGTGTTAGCTGTCAAGACAGCTGGTAGATGTGGTAATCACCCATACTCCTGCTAAGCAAACAGCATCAGCTGGATTTGAAAACCAGATAACCTTCTCACTTCCATAGATGAGCCCCCTCAGAACTGCGGAACAATGGCAAACCAGTGTGGGGAAGCACTGTGAACGCCATATAGCATTGCAGTACTCTTGTGGCAGGGAGGAAGTACCTGTGCTGTGTTTTCACCTGAGTTTGAACAAGACTGTTGGAATGCCAGGATCTGAAAGCAGCTCACTGCTCACTGGAGTTCAAAAGGAAAAGCTGGAAGTAAAGGACCAGAGAGGCATTAAATGATCAGCTTGTGTTGGCACTGCCAGCCATGGCAGCAGATTGGATTTCCAGTATTAATGCCAATGTTTAATGAGAATACTGCAGCCTTTAATCTGAAATAAATGGAGTTGATGTATTTGAATGAGGTCAAGGGAGAATAAAAAGGCGGTTTTTGACAGCTCCTGTTCTAGCCAGTGTTGGCACAAAATTCTCCTCCATCCTGTCCAGCGTTCCAGCTCTTTTAAAACAATCTATGCTGTAGCCATGGTGCATTCAATATGTCACCAGTGACTGAAAATACAGTCACTGGAGGTGTGATACACAACTCAACAGGCTGCAAAGAATCTGTTCTATGATTTTAAAAAAGTCCACAAGTTTCTGTCTTAGCATTCCATTTATAAAAAACTGACTTGTTCTTTCTCACACTGAGAAGTTAGTTGGACTTACTGAGTTCTTTGGAGAAAATATTTCCATCTAAATCTGTCTACAGTCATCAGATTAATTCTGAATATACACAAGGGAAGATTTTGTTCTTTGATCCACTTAAATCAGTGCATAATTCAGTTTGCTTCAAGTAGAGCTGCTCTGGTTTCACACCAGTGTATGTGTGAAGAGAGTTTGACCTTGCATTTCAGGCTTTTACAGATAGTTGTTCTCCTGCAGGCTACTGAAGTTTAATACTTCTATGCTGAATGATCACTCACTGCCAGTCAAGTCAACTCAACCCCTCCCAGGCAAGAAAGGTCAAAATTCTGTCCTCTTTGACTTCAGCCCTTGCCCAGAATTAAAGCTGAGATGTTTTCTCTTTTTGTCAGGTCCTCCAGTCTCATACCTCAAGCTGAAGCAGAAGTGCTGGCTTCAGGACCTCTCACAGCCCTGTTTTCCTCCAACTAGTGAGTCAAAAAACCCACCTGACTTCAGAGCTCCCCACCTACTGTTCAGAAGTGGAATAATGTCTGGAATATGCTATATATGTAGTCTAAGATATATGGGAAATTAAATATTGCCATTGGCATATGAATAAATTTGCACTTATGAAACACAGCCAGAGAAGTTACTGAAATGCCATCTCATTCAGTATCTCCTTTCCAACAGGAGGGAGAAAAAGAATCTCAGATCTTGTCTGCTAAACAAGAAGGTATTTGGGTAAAGTAAACATGTAAATAATTGTAATTTTGAGATATTGCAGTAAAACAAGGCAACACCCGTTTTTGTAGTTGCTTGTGCACATACGGAATTAAAAAAAAAATAGAAAAATGCCTAACCTGATATATTTGGCTGGGATACAGGAGATTTTGCATCACTGACTGGACAGAGTACCCCTTGCTTTTTTCCTATCCCTGCAAGGTTTTAATCTTCTGTCAATCATGCTTTGCCTAGGTTTGGCCGATTTAGGATATAACTACATCCTCATAGAAAGTAAACCATGATTGTGCTCTGGCTGCTTCACAAGGATGCCAAATTAGATATCTTTCTGGACAATAGCTGATAAATGTCTTTGCGTGTGAAATCACGTTTATCTCCACATTGGTGCTTCGACCTGTCATAGCACCTTGAAATTGCTTAGGGATAGATCTGCTTCTGCCACAGCTGGCATTTGCTTGCAGAGAGTATCCCACTGCCTGGTCCTTCCTAACCTGTCTGTGGATCTGTCTTGCACAGATCAGTCTGCAGTGGATGCAAGGAACGTGCCACTGAATCCTTGGTTTCACTGCTGCTCTTCTAGAGAGGAGGAGGAGTTTTTCTAATTAGCCCTTCTCAGCAATCATTTTTGATTACATGTGTTCTTACATGCTCTCCCCAATTTACTTTGTTTCAGACCTAGCAGTTTAACCCTTTTGGTGCCTGCCAGCTAGCCCACAGCCTTGCCAGCCTGTTGCAATTGCAGGTGAGCTCCCTTGTGCTCTGGGGAGATTTTAGGGTGTTGGAAACTACAGCAGTGATTCTGTGGTGCACCCTGCTTCCATGTGCCATCAACTGAGCACCTTCACAGCTTGCATCACCTAGCTGCAGAGGTAAAAAAACAGACAAGCAAAGCCTGTGGTCTGCTTTGGAGCCACCATGTTGCCTAATGCACGGTAGTGATGTACATGTCTGGGATGCTCTGACTGCCTCTGTACCAGGTCCCCTGCTGAGTATATGACGGCTGCTAAATGCCATTAATAGGCCATCTCTAAATGCTTTCTCTAAAGCTGTGGCCAGAGCTTACAAAGGCTCAGAAGTGAGCGTTGCCACCCCACAGCTCAGGGGCTGGAGGCTGGTTGGGGCACATCCCCTACCTGAAGAGACAGGCAGGAAGAAGGGGAGTGGGGCAGGGGCGTGTGCATAGGAGCTGGGATCTCTGCTCCTGCAGCCACAGAGCTGGGAGGGTGGGGTGGTGACCACCAGTCCATTGCATCACCTGACAGCAGTAGCCACCAGCCACAGCCCTTCACAGTGTCCCTGGAGGAAGAGCAGCAGCCAGTCTGGCTCTCCCATATTCTGTCAACCACAAAGCCAGCAGCAGTCACGGGTGTTTTGCCTCCCCCCAACAGGCTGCTGCTCTGGGCAGCTACCTGCTTTGCCTCTTCCCAGAAGAGCTCTGGCTTGGGTGAAGAGGCTAAATTGGACATTGTTTTACTGCTGGTGTATTTTTGATGTACTGGAGACTTGTAAAAATTTCTGCCCAAAGCTAGATGAGTAAGTCCTTGTGACAGGTTAAAAAAAAAAATAGGTCTTTCATGGCAGCCTTATATATAGTGCTGGAAGTCACTGGAGCTTCATGGAGTAATGAACCCTCTTGTATAGTCCTTCCCCTGTACCAAAGCACAGCACAGGAGCAAATGTGGCCTTATTTCATAATCTGCCTGTTGAAAAGTAGATGTTTCTGAAAGGAAATAGGTAAAAAATAAATGGTTCTGTCACACTTCCCACTGAAATATTCTTGTTCTTTATGGACAAGCTCAAGCAATTTGGTTTCAAAGCACCACACCCCAATCTGTGCTATAAATCAGGTGAGCTCCCTCAAGTCAGTGAGCCTGTGAAAAGAACACCCCCTCAGATCATGTGTTGCTGTTGCAGGGTATGTGCACTAGACAGCACTCCATTCTCACCACCCAGGAGCATCCAGGTCAAGTGTTTTGAGGAGGGGAGGCAATCATGTTGCCTACTTTCAAGCACCCAATTTAGGAGCTTAAATTGAAGGATTGCTCTCCCTCAACAGCCAAAGGAGAGAGAAGAGTTTCTTCCAGCCAGCAATCAAGAGTCGATGTCTAATTAAGGTGCTATAGATCATCCTCAGAAAGCTCCTTCTGCCTGTTGCCTATAGGGAAAATCTAGGGTGTCGTCTAAAACAGGCGAGAGAGACCTAACATTTTCTGTTTCTCTTATTGACTATCCAGGGAGTTGTGGGGAGATGAATCCAATCTAGGCTCCTAAGATAGGCTCCTGTGTTTGGTGGCTGAGGTTTGGCAGTATGTATAGCACCTCTTCTTCACCTGGATATCCCTACTCTGAGGATCTGTTTATATCCTATTGACTAGGTACAGTAATAGGGTGCCAGCCATAAAGAAAGCTTGAGGAAAGCTTGGCAGTGAAGGGGTTGATTGGTCACTGCTACACCTATCATTCATATTACCCAAAATATAGCTCCCTGGAAATTCTTTTAGGGTCACTCTTGGAACTAGTACCAAACAAAAAGCCCTTTTAACCATTCCCCACCCCAAGTATTGTCACAAGCGTGTCTAGTTACTGGGCTTGTTTGTAGTGTTCCTGTAATGCTAAAGGATCCACACATTGCCATTTTTCCTCCTCACAGCAATCCCTGTCTCAAGTAAAAGGCAGAATACTAGTGCTTAATGCAGATGATGAAAGGCTATAAACTGTTAATATGCTTACAAATAGGAGACATTCAATTCTGTAAATATTCTTATCTGTTGGTAACTGTAGTTTTTCTTTTCTGGCTCTTCAGTCTATATATGGGCACAAATAGAGATGAACGAATAGAGATGACCAGTGACTCAAATGATAAAACACAGAGAAGGTCAAAGGAGTAGCATTTATTGCCATCATCTCTCAGAGAATATATGAGGCATTAAAATTCAGATACTGTACCATATTCTAGTCACAAAGATTGTAATGAGCACAAGTAATGGCATCAAATGAATCTCATCTAATGACACTAGCAATAACGAGAACAAGAAAAGTTGCAAACTCAACCTCCTTGAGCATGATTCTGAATAGATGTTTTATAGTCCATCTCAGAAAGTGGGGGCTGAGGCAACATATTAAGGAGCGCACAACACAGCCAAGTTGACTAGTCATTAGTTGTTGCACAACAGCTATTGTTGATTGCTACTACTAGATATCTGATGTATTACTATGCTAGGCTATGCCTTTTTTTTTCCACCACCATGGTCATGAAATTTCTGTTGACAGATAGTTAAGGCTGCCATAGATAATACAAGGGAAGCTAAGTGTAAATCTCAACTGTGAATCCACAATGACTTCAAACAGAGTAAACAATGCAGCTGATGGGACTGATATCTATCAGCTCTTCCTTAATGATATCATAATTTCATGTAGTACGTGGTTACAACTCAGAAACATGCTGGAGCCAGGATCTCATCTGTCTACAGGCAACATATTAAGGATAGGATAAATGTTTTTCATTTTATAGAACTGGGAGGACCCTGGGCAGAGCAATTCTATGCAGGATTGACTGGCAGAAGTCTGGAATTCCTCTTTGCAGCCTCCATTCCCCAGAGCCTCTAGAAAATGTGACAGCACTTAGCAAGGCAAAGGCTGGGCTGCAGTTTTAATTGCCTGGCCTCGGCAGAAGCAGCAATAATTGCAAAAGGCTGTAAGAATGTATTAAAGATTCCATCTCCTCACTAAAACCAAACCAAGTTGCATTTTCATCATCAGCAGTAATCAAAGTGTAGTTTATTTTACTACAAAGCCTGCCCTGACTTGGTTGGGAAGTTACTTGCCTTTCTGAACATATAACTGCTTGTGAAAACTACCTGAATGCGACCAAGGGTTCACAAATCTTAATTTGCCCCTCTTAAAAATCAGACCAAACTTTCACTTACAGACCTAGATTATTTGGTTTTAAATTGCAATGCACTAGAGTTTAGCCCTAGCTGGAAAGCTTTTAAATAGTCTCATTTGCTTTTCTGTCTGCCATGCTAGCGCTAGGGACAGCTACAGACAGAAGTTCCCCAGGGGAATAGGCTCTTGGAGGCAGGAAAAACCTGTGGCCATGTTGGCAACTTTGCCTACACCAGGGCAGGCTGCTGCTGCGCCTGAAGGTTGGATCAGAGCACTTGGGGCAAGAGCTGCTGCTGTGGGTGAGGGTCCTTCCTGCTCCCCACCTTGCCAGGGGCAGGAGAGGAGCAAGCCCAGGTCTCCCCTTGCATCTGTGCTCACCCCTCATGCCACGGAGAGCAGAGATGTGGTGCCCAGGGAGCATTACTGCCTCTGTAAGTGACTGGCAGGTGCTCCCAGTCCACCGCAAGGCAGTGCCAACTGGGTGAGCATGTGGCGTTGCCGGAGGTGGTGGGGGCTGACACATGGCTGCAATGGAAGGGGCCTGAAGCACTCTTCAGGCAGTCAGTTGTAGCTGGGGATGGCTATCACAAGCGGCAGTTGGTCTCATCACCACTGAGTTACCAGCTCTCAGCCAAGAGCTGTGCCTGCTCGAAACCCTGGGGCTGAGTTTAGGCTGTGGTGTGGATTAGCACCTAAGCAGGTACAGCATGAGCAACCTGGGCACTGAGGGAAATGTACTGTGGGTTAACACATGCCTTTTCTCCAGTCCCCTTCCTCTATTGAATTTACGTCTACACTGCATTTTGTACCTACTTGAGGTGTCTTGTTGTGGCCTTCTGGTTTCAGAGCAGCGCAGCTGTCACCATGTGGTCCTCCATCTGGGGGAACATGCCCTCTTCAGTACCTTACACTATGGCAGTGCTGTTGGGTTATTGAGTACAGTCATACAGTATGATCTGCTTTGGCCACCTTGTCTGCTAAACAGGAAATCCCCTGGCCTGCCAGAACTTTCTTTTGTCTACAGAGTTTTCCTAACCCACCATTGCATGATATTAGAGCTACTTTCATACATGGTACTGACATTTTCTATGATATTTAGCGTTACTCTATCAGGCTATAGATTTGCCTAATTTATTATTCCCTCTACACCCTGAGTAATTTTCAGCATTATATTTTCTACTAAAAATGTGTTTGTTGTTTTAAACTGTGTATTTCTCCAAGGTGGATCTCCATTATGTTTCTAGTCATTACTGGCAGCTTTGTGTGATAATGTGAGCAGGGACATCCCATTTATTTCACATTCCTAGGTCAGTCTCTTTTGTTCTCAGTTACGTCATGAAGACATCCTACCACCTAGAAGCTCTTGAGTTATGACCCTAGCTTCAGTAGTGGCATCTAATCTAGCTTGACAAGTTACTTAAAATCCTTGCCTTGTACATATAAGAAAATTCAAGACCATGTGTCAAGAGAGATTCAGCCAGTGGGGACTGAACCCGTGACCTTTAGGGTTCACTGCATGAGCTCCTATTATTTGAGAAACTCAAGTTGGTTAGTCACAACTGAGGCAAATTTATCTTTCTTTGGCCAAAGAAATACCAGAAGGAGGTGTGAATAAAGGTGAAAAGTTGTCATCAAATCCTTTGAAAATCCAATGGGGTACTTTTTGGGGTTATTGTCTCTATGTAATAGCAGCCATTAAAAGTCACTATTTACCTACAGTTGTGGAGTCTGAGATACCGCACTACCTTTTCTGAAATGGGAATGCTGGACTACCTCAGTACTCTAGGCCGACATTGATGATTTCATGGCCACCAGCAAAAAGCTAGTACTGAAGTGCTAAACATTACCTTCAGTACCGATTCTCTTTATGTCAACCCATGGTGACAATGGTGTCATTGTTATTCCTGCTTCCCAGGAGCTGGTGAAATGCTGTCCAGTGAAGAAGCTGGGGTTGCCATAAGTTCCTTCTGCTGCCAGTCACTGCCAACTTACTATTTCCAAGATGGACATGATGTTGCAGACATGGAAGCGAATGAGCCTTGTACACAAACGCGGCAGCAGGCAGACACAACCGTTTGCATGCTCGCTTTTGTCAAGAAAAGTGATCACAGCCACTATGGTTTACCATTGTATTCAGCATGAGAAGTGGTTAGTTTGCTCGTCCTGTGGACGTTAGTGCTGCCTCTGGCACAGCCAAATCCCCAGAAGAGCTGTGACTGGAAATATGTAGAAGTGCAGAAAACTTCACCGTCTGCGGATATTGCTTGTATATTTTTTGCATGATGCATGGCAGGACTGTGATCTCCATTTCAGTAGCAGGATAATGAGTCTTGACACAATAAAAGCTGAGCGTATTCACAGGACCTTTGTGCATGGCTGTACGTGTGCTTGGTTCCTAACTGCAGCCTGTTATGACATCAGTGGGAGTTCAGTGCCTAAACCACTGGTTCCCAAATGTCGCAGACAGTCTCAGCCTTCTTTTTCACAGAGAGAGTTCATAAGTTTAAAATATTTTACTGTGTAATATCATGTCATAGGCCAGCTGACAACCCCTCAGCAGAACCACAGGTTGGGAACCTCCTGACTAAGCTTTACTGAGAATATGCTCCATAGTAACATGCCAGTATAGGAAAAAGAGAGAAACAAGAATACGGTGGGACGGAGCTGAGTCCACACCTCTGAAGTATTGATGGTGGACACACATATCCTTCTCTTACTTAACCACCATAGACTCACAGACATCAGTAGGATTGTGCCTATAAGCAGGCCTTCATTGATCCTTTAGAGCAATTTTGATAGAGCGCTCTGTTACACACTAGAGATTGATCTGTGCTAAAAAAAATGCTAAAGCTATGTGGTTATTCAGGCACTACCAGGATACAGATAATAATGAGAATAATACTAACCTTTCAAAGGTGAGAAATTGCCAAAGGTAAGGCAGGGTGTTGTTACGGGTTTGTGTGGCGCGGTTTTCTTTGGTAGTGGGGGAGGGGGCTGCAGAGGTGGCTCCTGTGAGAAGCTGCTGGAAGCTCCCCTGGCTCCAAAGAGTCGGACCCGGCTCTGGCCCAGGCCGAGCCCGTCAGTGACGGTGGGAGCGCCTCTGGGAGAACAGATTGAAGAAGGGGAACCTGCAGGGAGTGGGGGGATTGGAATGTGAGAGGAACCCCTCTGCAGATACCAAGGTCAGTGCAGAAGGAGGGGGAGGAGGGGCGCCTGAGGGGGCTGATGGCCCTGCAGCCCGTGGGGAGACGGCAGGCTGTCCCCCT
>VYZV01043779.1:585407-599821 GCA_013401275.1 Pandion haliaetus | reverse complement strand
TGCAAGGGTTCAAAGAGCTGAATGAACAACTACATGGAAGAATAATATACTGGGGTAATGACCTGCAAAGTCATTGCTTTTGGTGACTGTCACCAAAGACATTTTCTCAGCCACAGTCTTGTGCAGGTATGCAGAAGAAGTTAATCGTTTTTCCTAGGCCATTGCTGTCAGGAGGCCAGATGTTAGGTGAGGTGAACCCATGGTCTGACAAAGCAGGGATGTTCTTACATTGCTATGATGCATTCAGGGACCTATGAAGCATCTGGCACAGCTCAGGGTTAGAAATAAATACAGAGAGAAGGATGGATGTGGGCAGCTTGGTCTGTGATAGGAAGGGAGCGCCAACATGTTATCAGAACACCTGGCCCAAGAGCAGTCACTAGACACCAGAGACACTAGTTCCTATTTTGAGCCCAGGTTTTATACAGCAGTGGTACTGAAGTCCAGAGAAGATCTAATTTTAGATCAGTTGACGCAAGGCTGAATGCACAAATGTAAACGTCTTCTCACCAAACAGTATCTCTGCTGACTATTCTCATGCTGGATATGAATTTTAGCTGCTAAATCCGTACCAGATCTGTTAAATACCTAGAAATTATTCATCTGTGATAACTAATGAGGAAAATAAGATAATTTCAGTATTTTCTTGCAGCAGGGAAGCTCTCTGGCAAAATATGCCAGACAAAACATCCATACAGAAAAGTGTCAGTAACTTACGTGTTTAGTTCATTCACATTCTTAACCATGAACAAAAGGGAGAAATTAAATGAGAATCTTTAATTGCCTGTGTAATTCTTCTTAATGAGTACATTCTGGAGTAGCATAACGATGGTGTAGGTTTATGAAACAGAGATCCATCCTCCCTTAATGAGAAAGAAGGAAACAATACTGTAATACCGGTTAGTTATTGGATACCCTTTCACTGTGAATGAAAGGTCTATGCAAACTCAAACTTGGAGAAGCAAAAAGGCATAATACTTAAAAGTACATATGGTACCAGAAAACTGAGAGGGTTAGGGGAAAAGGCCAGGAAGTGAAGGGAAAGTAAATGAGGTGAAAAGTAACAGTAGATCCGTTAAAGAATGTATCATGCTAGAATTATGAAGGTAATGGGACTGCTCTCCTGCTTAAAAATAAACAGGCAGAAGTGCAGTGCAGTTCAGGGCAGAGTGCTCAGGCCTGGCAGAGCCAAACCCATGGTCAGTGGAGA
The DNA here is from genome assembly GCA_013401275.1 of Pandion haliaetus. Classification (NCBI taxonomy): domain Eukaryota; kingdom Metazoa; phylum Chordata; class Aves; order Accipitriformes; family Pandionidae; genus Pandion; species Pandion haliaetus. Next base: position 598,611 of record VYZV01043779.1, on the reverse strand, counting down.
GGGGATAACCAAAGTCAGTGAGACTCTTCAGCTGTATAAAAACAGAGATCAGAACCAGTGTGCTTGGAAGCTGAAAGCTAAAATGTTGTGAGATCTCCATGATACTTTTTGCTCCGGTTTGTACAGCCATAGGCAATTGCCTTGCCAAAGCTCTTCAGCCACTGCCTGACTTCGGACATGCTGAGAGTTGCATTGACTTCAGGCTTCGTTTTCCCAGCTATGCGTGCTTCCATGAAGCGCGCAGCCATGTGTTTTCATGCTGCCTTTTGGCTGATAGGGATTTCCCCCCACGTATCTGCAAACGTCTGCTTACTACCTCCTTCAGACTGTGCACTGTGGTGTCTCAGAGACAGGCTGTGAAGGTGCTGCTGAGGCCGTTGCTCCTTGGAGTCACCTGTAGGGTTCATTGCTTATGTGTCCTTACCCCTTTGTCTCTCGTTTTACACTTGGATACAAGTTCGCTGGGAGACGGCTGCTGGAGAACAACACCCAGAGAGGATTAGAGCTCCTTGAAGCTCAAATGCAAGAAAAGCAATGGATTGAGTGCCTTGTTAAGCTTGAGCCTAGGTGACTGTACGAAGTGAATCAGTGAAGAATCATGGTCAGTCCATTCCTGGGCTTGTTTAAGATGATGCTTTAAACCTAGACAAATATCTAAGTGCTTTATTAAGAAAACATCAGGAGTCAGAAGGACAGCAGAGATGCGTGATTTCTTAGGGAAACGAGGGAGAAGAGTTTCTTCTATCCTTGCCTTAGATGTAGGCATACTTCTCACAAACATACATCTTGGATATATGAGGGGATTGACGGCACAGACTCAGTGTATGGATACTGAGACACTTTATTCAACAAGCAAACGGTTTATATATTCTTGTGACTTGTCCACGCGCTATCCTTTGTGCCATCATTGGTTAAAGGATGATGTCCACGTGCCCTAGCTAAACATTTAATTGGCTGACTAATAAAGTCCATGCATTGCTGTTAACTCCCTCAACTTACTTAGTTCTTTCTTCGACTCGGGCTCCCGTCCAACTTACTGCTGCGCTTCCTTCTTATCAGCGTTCAAGGACAGCCATGTCTGCCAGCGTCCACCAAGAATGCCTCCACAGATATATACCCTGAGGCTCTACCTCAGTGGTCTCCCCACGCCAGCTTTCACTTAGCTCATAACGGCAAAAAAAACAGATTAATTGTGAAGGGGCTTCAGTATAGCCATAACCCTCATGGGACCTTGGGCACCTCTGGGGGTGGCTTGTGTGCAGTGGGATCTGTGCTGCCAGTTTACATGCCAGTGTTTTGAACAAGACTGGGGAGGTAATGTGAGGAAGTGAAAAGGAAAAGAAGAAAGTGTTTGAACGCTGTTCCTACGGCCTGGGAGAAATCACCACTCTTCCGCCACGTGGCATTTTCTGTGTTTTTTGTGAATCGGGAATGTAATATTTCAGTGGGAAATAAGTGAGAACAGAACATAAGGAAATAATCACAAGGCAGGAGGGCTTTATTTAGGACTGGTGATATTTCTGCTCTGGTAATAAAAGAATAAGTGCAGACTGAGTCAAACTAAGTAATCTCTCAGGCATTCAACAAATATGGATACCACTGCACCCCAAGAGAAAAGAGCCAGGGCTAAGTGTGTGACCCATGCACAATACGTAGTCTCTTGTCTCCTGGTTTTTGCCTCTTCATCATTCCTGGTTTATTTTAGGGATGATGTGGATGCCATAAGCAGGCTTGTGGGCCAGAATGGCCATGAAGAAAGGTGTCTGTGGGGGGTCCTTGGGAAGGCCACCCTGAAGGTCAGTGTGCTATTTAAAGATTTCACTGCAACGCTGTGATGACTCTAAAGCTCACAGCTGGTTTCAAGATCTGGCACTGAGCCTGGCTGAAGAGAAAACGTCTAACTCAGTCTCTCCTTCCAAGCAATGCAGTGTCCTAATCTTGCTTGAGGTTTTGCTTGTCGAGCTACCCTTGAACAGATCAAAGCTACTGCTGACAGGTATAATTTGTATAATATAGAAATCAGCATCATTAGACAGATAAGTTTTGGGACACAAAAAAAAAAAAGAGGAAAAAGAAGTGTTTTCTTTATTGTTGAGCTGCTGGCTCAGAATTGCTTCCAGAAGGGCATGGTGTTCTTCTGCTCTCTCTGCTGAAGCAGCAATATATTTTGTTGAGGTCTGAGCTGACTCCCTGCAGCTTTGGACCATTACTGAATTAGAGCCAATAAAGAGCATGCCCTCTTTTCTTTGCCTGCAAGTCAAATCCTAGTGTGGCTCAGTAGGACATCCAAGTAATCCCTGATTAAATTAGGTTTCTCTGAGCATAATGTTCAGGATGTAGCAGATGACAGAAACCCACCCTCTGAACAGTCAAATACTACTTCTTAGCAAAATCATAGGCAGTAAACAAAGGACTCTCATAGGGAGGCAAAAGGCACTATTACCAATTTTTACCTACAAATGCTTCACCCACACTAGTAACTAGGAGAAATGGTTATCTGGAAGCAAGTAGTGCAATTTAATCAGCATATTATGCATGCACCCCTACAAGACTTGCTTTTTGACCAGCCTCCTTGTGTGCCCTGTACCACAGCAGCACCCAGCCTGCTTGCTGAAGCTTGCTAATGCTCAAAGGAAGCGGTTGCTAGTGTTTATGTTCCACATTCTTCCATTGCTCAATATCCAAATATTTTACAATGGAGGACCAGTTTCAAAAGTTCATTTAAGAGACAATTCTTGTTCCAAGCTGAGTTTCCTGTTGCAGCCTGAATCCCAGAGCAGGTCATGTGCAGCAGTTGGCTCATGACTCTCTGGAGATGCTGCACCACTGATTTTATAAACAATATATAGTCGGAAATGCGTTTCTTATTTGAATAAATTAAATCTGGCAAATGTAATTCATTCCAACAAGAATACCCGTTACTCATGGTTTCCAGAGCATGCTATGCAGCACTCCCCAGGGGAACCTGGGGACAAATCTATCTCTACACAAGCAAAACTCCCTTGCACGTCTCTTGGAGTAATGCCGAACAGAGACAAGTGTTTGATCCTGGAGTCTGATCCCGCCAGACCAGAGAGCAAACTCTGACCTGAAGAATAGAAAGCAACCTCTGCTTTTGGCAGCCGCACTGCATGTGAGGAGCCTCTGGTGTGGTAAAAATATAAAACTCCAGTCCTGACAAGAGCTGCTGCCTGGCTTGTCTGGTATGCAAGAAGGAAGCGAGCATGGCTGCACCCGTGACTGTTCAGGGGAAGTTTGTGTCCCGGCTCCTCGTGGGAAGACTGAATTAATTCCTGCGAGGGACTGCCCTTGGCAGCATCGCAAGGCATGCAGGGAACCTTGGTCAGAGCGTGGGATTATGCGTGTATGTACATCCCTGAACATTCTTTGCTGCATCTGGGCCGCTGCTCAGTGCTGTGCTCAAATGTTACTCCATTTAACAGGGACAGTCTCAAGGGCTCAGTGGGGTAAATCCTCTTGTCAGCCCAAGTGACAAATCACAGTTCAAAGGGCTGTATTCAAAACCCCTTTTTGGGATGTGAGCACACGTAAAGACTAGCTCACACTGCCATTTCTCCAGTACCTGATGGTGGTTGTGGCAGCAAGAGCCACTTGACAGCCACATTTTAGAAGAGCATGGTCACTCTTGGCTTTTGCAAGACTCTTCTGTCTGCTTAAAGTGGAGCAGAATGGAGATTTTTTTCTGTCATTACCTGGTCAAAAGAAAAATGTGTTTATTGTCCTGTACTGTAGGGCCTGGTGCCCCAGCTCTGCTCCCACCCAGGCTCCCCTTTGCGTACTCTGCTTTGTTCCCAGGAGATGAGCAGCTCGCTCCCCAGCAGTGTGCCTCATTGCCTGCAGGTCTGAACGTTTTCCTGGCCTGTGACAGTTGGGAAATCTCTGCAGGCTGTGAATGGCTGCAGACCCAAACCTCCCACAGCCACGGTGAGTGCACAAGCGCCAAAAACATGGGTGGCACCAACAGCATCATGTCAATGGAGAGGCCTTGGGGCAAGCCCAGAGACGCCTGTTCCTCTACCCACTTACTTGATTTTATTTTCATTTCCTGGCTCTAGCTTGCTTCACCCTCAATACGCGAGTGCACTACATTGCCTTAAAAGAGGCAATGACTCCGTCTTACATTGTCAATGGGGATGCTTCTGACCAGATTCTTTATTATGGTCTTTGGAGATTTTCAGCTGTGGAGCGAGCTTGTGATGTTTCCAAGTCTGAATTTAACATTGAAAATAGTGGCTAGTATTAAAAAAATGCTCATCTGAAACTTGGGCATGGGTGTGGTGTGGTTTACCCAGGCCAGCTTTGCTGGGGAGCTTGGATTAATGTGTTAGTGCCGGAACTCCGGTGACCCCGGGGGGAGTTTCTCCTGCAACAAAGGAGTGTAAAGGAGGTCAAAATGAACGCGATGTCCTACAGCAGCCTTGTGCCAACCAAAGGCCCTCCTGCTGCCAACCGTGCCAGTTCTGCCTCCCTCGCCTGACTTTCCCAGGACTGCTTGTACAATCACGGCTCTTCTGTGGCTACTGCAACCTTGTGATTAGCCTTTAGTGAGCTGCTGTGACTCCCAGCACCGGGAAGGGTGGGCAGAAACCTGGAGCCAGCAGCTGGGCAGAGTAGTAGGCCACCTCTTTTGATGGCAGACTGCTCCGAAAGCAGCTTCAATTTTCCATGGAATGGCACAGCAGTCTCAATAGCTCCTATGGCTTTCTTCCTCTTAATTTTCTATTTTTAAATCACCAATACAACATTTGGTGTGTGTACCTGTCTGTGGGGGGTGGGGGGGGTGGATGAGGGGTGTTCTAGCTGTATAGTTTGTGCATGCACAAACACACACACACACACACGCCTGACCCTAATTATACCTCAGGATACATCCATTCACCCCTGTGAGCCCAGCTTATCTCTTACTCCCATGAGCACAAATCCAAAGCAATTCCACTCATATACTATGACTTCAAATAAGCTGCAGAAACTTGATCTGGGCAAACCCAGACCCAGCAGGTGTTTGTTTTTTGAAGATTGTCTGAAATAGTATAATGCTTTAATCTTTTAACAGACCAGCTTTTGGCCTTTGAGCACTGCAGACTGTGCAAATGCGCCAACTCCACTGGGAAATATAACTTGCAATAATTTTGCACCGTTTCCCAATATTGTTTGTTCAGCCATTGAATGATACAGACTTAGGGAATGAAAAAAAGAAAAGCAGAGTATCCCAGTTAGCATGGCCTGTTGCCTTCTCAGCCTAGAGAAAGCTGTTGCCTACAGAGAGCGGTGGCTTGCAGCCAGTGTTAACATGACCTTTTGACTCACAAGCCTATGGAAAGCTTCTGCTGTCTTTCCCAGAAGGTGTCACTACAACGTATCGCTTTACTGCCATACAGTTCACAGGCATACAAGGCCTGGCTCATGGATGAAACTGGCTGCCAGGGATCTGGCATGTAATTTTTCTCCAGCTTGCTTTCTGATGCTCAAAGAACAAGGGCATGACTGAGAGACGAAAAGTCCTAAATATTTATCTTGCATCTTGGCTTACATGGATTTGCAGTTCAGGCTGGGTTTCTCAGATCCAACAGCCTCTCTACACTAGAGAAGATCTGTGATTATTTATGAGAAAAGGAGAGGACTGCTCGGTGTCTGAGACAGCATGCAAAATCCCCACAAATGGTGATGCAAGTGCAACCCCATACTCCAGTTGCTTTACTTGGTCTTTCCTGTTCTTCCTACTTATTTGTTATTGTACTTAATCTCTCTGCTTCCCCATTGACCTCATTTCTCTTGAAACCTGGAGCAAAGCAACCACATGCCGGTGAACAGCAAAATAGGGCCATGACTCTGGTTGAGATACCAACTAGCTCAAGTGGTTGCTAGCAATAATGCCTTTAGGTCTGCATCTGCAACACTTATGAGGAGCATCACTCAGTAGAAGGCATCTTCCTCCAGGCAGATCTGCGTCCCCTTTCCAGCGCTGAACAAGGGACGTACTTTCCTGCACACAAAAGAACAAGGATTTGCCTCACTGCTTCTTTTTTTGCTTCCTATAAGCCTACTGCAGGAAAGTTCTGTTTTATTTGAATACACCATTGTTTATTTATAATTTTGTTCTAGATGTGTGACAGATTCAGCATGTGTCACCCAGCAGGGAAACAGTGGTAGGCTGGCGAGGTAACAAATGCACTGCAGTGAAGCCAGATGGCCTGTTTTCATAAGGAGCCTCTGAAAGATGCTCAGTTGCTTAGATTTTTTTTCTTCCTCTGGTGCCCAAGATTCACAAAAGTATTGTTACTGCATATTAACTCACCCACCAAAGTATCGTGGGTCCACACTCCACTCTGTATTTCATCTAACACCCCTGTGATCAGAAAACCAGACGAACTGATGCACTGAATTATCCCATCATCCTTTGTCCAGAAGTGGAGTCAATAAAGCGCTCCTGAGCACCCTCTCAGTTTCAGTGTAGCAGGGTTGCCGAGGTGAGGGTCTCAGGGTGCTTGCGACCACCATGTGGCCCATGGGTGCCCACAGCCTGGCTTAGGGTCCCTTGTACAACCAGCTCCCTCGCTCTGCAGTTGACGGTTGCGGAGCGCAGCCCCAGCTGCCTGGAGGGTCCTGCCTGATTCCCCCTGGGAGTGCCCATGCCTGTCGAAACATCCCCACACATCAAGGGGACTCAACTCAATGATTAGCTGCTGGGAAGCAGCTGACTTGAAAGCAATCTCAGAGCATGTACTAATAAAGAAGATGTTTGCTGGAAGAGTATGTAGCTGTGCTTGTATTTTTCCCAAAGGACCATATGCCTAAGGAGCAAGAATTTTTCCCTTTTTTTTCCCCAGGTTATCATTAATGAATGTTTCATCTTCTTCCTTATTTTCTCATTCCTTCCTCCTTCCAGTTCCTGGCTGGGATGTTTCCAAGTTTCACAGAGCTGCCTGCAGTTTCCTTTGGAAACCATTAGTACCAATTTCAAGTCCTAGCCTTTGAAGAGTCTCTCTTTCATGAACAGTTTTTAGGCTCATGAAAAATGGGACAAGATCTGAGCTGATTAGGTATTTGCAGCATCAGTACACCAGGAGGCTGGGCAATCAAAAAAGATGTGCAGACTGGTTGCTGTTATACATGATATGGCAGCATTTGTTATGATCAGCAAGAAAAATGTTGATGTTATTGAACAGGAATGATATTAGAGATGGCTTGGTTTCTCTGCTCAGCTTTGAATTGCTTGTCTGAATGCAAAAGGTTAAATAAAAGGAGGCTATAAGTGGCTTTTTAAAGAACTAAACAGCTAAGGACAAGTGATCTCTTATATAGATAAGGCAGCATTAATTGCATGGGTTTGAGGAAGATTTTTGTCATCTTTTTCCCATCTCCACTTCAGGGGAGAAGCTATCCACCCACCCAGCTAGCCTCAGTCAGCCTAGACGGCATTATTCCTCCCAAGGCTAGACACAGTCAGCTAAAACTGAAATTACCATGAAAAGGGAGTGTTTTGAGGTAGGCCGAGCGGGGCTGTCCAGGGTAGATGCTGGAGAGCCTGAAACACAGGACAGCAGGGGCTTTCAGGGATGGCTTCAGTGTGATGCAGAGATACCAGAGTTAACTTTAAAGGGCTTAGTGGACACTTAAAAGAGGCAGTCTAGAAATGGAAATAGCTATCTGTATCAAAGATGACCAGCGTGGTGTCAGCTCAGGGCCTTGTAGGGCATCTCAGTCTGCGGAGCACAGACACTACAGGCACTATGAGCCACTTCCACTTGTGGGAGCTGAGCTTAGAGAGGCCCAGAGCAGCACATGTGTAAGCAAACTCTGCTATTGATTTAAACTTCACTTTAAATGCTTTGAGGAAAAAATAAGTAATGTGTTGTTTTGAAGACATGGACTCTACATTTCCACAAACAGGCTTTCACAGTTTCTTGAAGGAAAGGTCTTTGAAGGAAAGGACTATGTAAATTAGTGGTTTCTTTAAATTGATTTTATTTTTGGAGTTTGACAACTAAACAAAAAAACCGCCTGTGTGTGTATGTGTGTGTGTATATAGATAGATAGATAGATAGATAGATAGATAGATATAAAACTTGAGTCTGAAATACTGGGCCAAGCCAATTTGAGGACCTATATTTCAAAACTGGAACTAGTTATTGGAAGTTGGCTTTTGTTCATTTTCAACTTTTAAAAATAAAAGCAAAGAGCTAAATTCAAAAGGAATTTAGCTGTCATGCATAAAACAAGCGAGGAGGTCACAGCGGCTATCGATAGTGATGAAGAAAAAAAGGCCAGAACTGATCCTTATCACTAAAGTCTAGTGGCACCAATTGGCCTCAGTCCACACTGTTTAGGGTTAGCCCTTTCAGTAGCAGATTCATCTTGGAGAGACACCATTAGAGACAAAAGAAACCCAGGGAGCAAGATAACTATTTAGCATTGTGGATGATCAGGGCTCAGGCTCTTTCCCTAGTCTGTACTTTATTTGGCAGTATAGATGTAGCCAGCATTGTTAGCTTGCTTCCATTTGAAGCTTTATATTCAATAAGCTTACCTGGGCTCTATTTAAATTATTTTGCTAACTGCTTGAGAGCAAGGATGGGATATATCCTAGTTACTCAGAAAATGCCCCAAATCCTTATTGTGGGGTGAACCATTCTCAGTCTTTCTTGATGAGGCTGCGCCTTTTTCTATTGCAGACAGGTATTTATTTGATCTCAAATGGGGAAAGCAAAACGTTGAGAAACAGGAGCCCTTGGTAGCAAGACCTACTTAGACTCAGGCACAGAAAAGACTTGCACTTGGATCTTCAGGCAAAGATCTTGAACATGGGACTATCAAAAACAACCTGGAAATGGCTAAAACAGGTCTTCTAATACTTCCAATATGTTGGGGGAGGTTGTTTTGGTTTGTTTTGTTTTTATAATTAATTCTGGATTCCTTGGTGATTTCATCTCCATTTAAAAAGAGTTTAAAAACTAAAATGCCTTTGTTTCAGTGGTTAAATTATTCACTCTGTTTCCTCTTTCCCACTACATATTGCCCAGCTTTTTTGCAAGATCCAGAGCCCTAGTGGCTTGCAGCTTTCCACTTTAAAATATAGGGACAGGGCTATAGCCAAGATCTTGCTCCAGGCAGAGAATATGTGATTGCACCATAAGAAATGGAAGATCCTAGGGGAAAGCAAAGGTCCTACATCCATGTGCATGGGAGCAGCTATTCCAGAAAACAATATATTCAGGTAGCTGCAGGTACAGATCTGTCAATATGGTTACAAAATCACCAGGATGGATGTTATCTCATCCTTCCTTCACCTGAGGGGAATGTCAACCATAGGTACTTGTTTCCTGGCAGTTTAGCTGATATTTAAGTACTCCACTTCCACTAGCAATGGTGATTCTGCAAGCTATTCCTGCTCCTCTATCTTGTCTTCTTTGGACTTAACAATTTGATGCCCCCCAGAAGAGTTTGTTTGTAGGTCTTCTTTTCATTCACCCTTGATCATTCCCAGTGTTTTCCCTTTGACAGTCTTGGATCCCCATCTTCATGGTGTGTGGCACCCAATACTGGGCACTGTACACCTTGCCAGGCATAATGAGAGTGGAAGAAATCCTAGCAGTATCCTGGAACCTGCATTCCTCTTTCCCCATCCTTGTGTGGTATTTTCCTTCTCTGCATGACGCTGTAGCCTGTGTTCAAAGCCTTCTATAAACTTAAAGGTAGCACCTATAGCACAACTTCAAACAGCTACTGCTTAAGCTTTGAAAATGCAAAATGTTTAGGCGGGCTTTGAAGCAGATGCCTCCCTTAAAGTGCACTTGGTTATGTTAATCTGATTCATGTAATTGTCAAAGGGTTTTGGATATGTCTTGAGAACATTTCCCAAAGTAGGTCCCATTTAGGTGGAAATAACAGGAGATAGTTCCTAAGTTTTTCAACAATCTCAACTCTGTTTCTATCTCTGGCTGGGAGGCAGAGATGCAAGAAAATGTGTAAAAAAGAGAGAAATAAAACCAAACATTTATTACAGGTATGTGAGCTTGGGTGCACATTCAAAGACATATGAATTTCCCATGGTGTCGGAGAAAGATGATTAATTTCTCGTTTGTCTCAAAAATAGGCAGCTGCTAACTAATAACGAAGAAAGAAACCCCTGATTATTATTTCATGTTCCTTTATAGATACATATATATTTATGTGTATGTACACATATATACATGCACACATATATATTAATGGAAGGGATCTGGGCTATTCTGTAATGTGCATTAGTACATGTAATAGCAACAGCAGGTATTTGGTTTAGCACACAGATGTGCAGAAGCTTTCTCCACCTTCACTGTAGGCAGTTAGTCAAAAACTAAATGTATGGCAGGTCTACTGATATGGTAGATCATAAGGGTATTATAAGAGCTGCTGTAGTGTTTCAGGCATGAAATAACCTTAGCCTCATTTATCCCTATGCTTCCAAGCATAACTGAGTAGAGCAGCTCTGAAAAGCTACATTTCTTAGAACCAAGGGTCTTCCTGGGAAATACAAAATAAATACTGTTCAGACTGTTGATCAGGTTTACAGTTACATGACTTCTATGGGTCATTCCACACCATCACAGTCATAAAATTATCTGCAGAAAGATAGGAAGACAGTTAACATTTATTCATTTTATCTATTATTGATACCTACTCCTGAGGGAAAAAAAAAGGGTTTATGCTCACTTTTGTTCTGTATTAACTATACTATTGCATTGGCTCCTTGGAACACCAGGACATGGGAGTAAACCAGTGGCAGACAGCCCCAGCTGCTGTCTAGTTTCTCCTTGTTTCTCATAACAGCAGAGGCTCACAGTTTTGCTCAACCTGATGCAGTACACACAGTAGAGTAGCTTTCAGTGATCCACTATTTTGCATACCCAGCTGCATGCGCCTGAGAGGCATGTAGAGAGCATCCAAAGGCTGAGACAGGCCACTTGAAAGCACAGAGGCAATGCCATACACACCACTACTCCTGCAAATGAATCGTGAAAGAGGTAGTCAAGATGGCTTCCTTCCTTTTCATGCCTAGTTGTTCAAAGGAGAGATTCTGTACAGAGTTTGGCTGTATCTAGTACTACATTTGCAGTGCAACTGAAGCCATAGAAAGAAACAGAAGTCTCACTGGTAAGTTAAGAAGCGCTTTTGTTATCTAAGTTGGCATGTATATACCTGTAGCAAGTGCTTAAACATAGCTTCAGCTGATACTAAAATGCACATCAGAGAAGATATACCTCTTGTCTGTCTTGAAAAACTCCTGGGAAATGAAAGGTTGAGACAGACAAGGACAACCCATCTCCCTGATATGATTGGAGTCACCAATTTCTCTGCTTCCAGTGGCATCCTGATATCTGTAACCAAGCCCGGTTCCCTTCTTTTTGCATGAGTTTATTAGACTGTGCTCTTTTTTTCTGCCCCCTTTTTTTTTTTAAAGATTGCTTTCTTAAAATAATTAGGAAAGAGGCAACTGGAGGGGAGTCAACTGCTTCCCACTGTTCTCTTGTATAGTCATTCCGGGGTCAAGTCCAAAGGAAATGTCTAATTGCTGCGGGATCTTGCTAGTCTCTGATTAAGTTTCTCATGACTATGGGCCTCACAACTCCCCCTTACACCTCTGCAGGACACCAGAAGGTGTGTACGTACTGTACCAACAAATAGTCTTGATAACTTGTCAAAGGCGGACACCAAGTTGCTGCTCACTGCAGGGAGGACAATCACCAATGTGGGAACTTCCAGCCTGGAAATTCTTTAGTCTTGATATGCCTATCTTTGCTTCATTATTTCCCCCTACCCCCTGGGCCTGGAAAGTATATTATATGTAGTAAAACTTGGATTCCAATCTAAATGGCAATAGATACCATACGGATATTTCGTACTAGCATATAACAGTTTGTTTCATTTAATTTACTCCCTGTAGGTAGCACAGAATTATCATGTAGAACGAGCCTACATCTCAAACAGGACTCAGGACGATATATGATGTCTATATACAACATTTCAGCAGATGGTGCAAGAAATATTCCTAGCAGATAACCAGGGAATGACAGAACCAGACAGTTTGGTTTCAACCTTCTTTAGTCAGTTTGTGTACTTACACAGAGATTTCAACTAAAAGCAAAATCTGGAGGTGAAGGTGTAGCTCAATCTGAAGGTGATGGTGTCATTTAAAGAGGGAATGAAGTCATTAAGGAACAGCTTCCTGCTGTCTCATCTTTTTCCTGTTCTTATATTTAAGCTGATGTGTTTCCACATACCATAAAATCCAGATTAAATATTATATCAAGCTAGTACACATATACTCTGTCTACTAGAATTTGGTGGCAATCTTTGTTTTCATAAACTTACCATTTTATGAGAAATGTCTTTTTTTGGATGATATTTTTTTCTAAACACAGAAATTTGAGTGTATAGTTTGAAACTGAATAGCGATAGGCAGAAATTATTCAGTAAAATAGTTCCTCTTCAGAAACAGCCATTCATCGCTGATGTTCATTTCAATCTCTCCACCTAGAGCAGTTCCACTTTCTGTAAATAAATAAATATGTAATATTTACTAGGTTAGAAAGCAGCTGTCTCTAGAACCTGGAGGTTGGAGCACACATATGGGTTGACGGAAATATCCCTGTGTCAGGCAATATTTGATTTGTTATGCAAAGTGAAATAAGTCCAAAACAGATCAGGTGTCCCTCCGCAGGGTGGGAAAAAATCCAAACCAGGAAAATATTAATGAGGTATGAAATTTGCTTTCTACATTCCTTGCAATACAGCTGTTCTCTAATGGCTTTTGAAGCTCACAGAGGCTTATAAAAATAGCCACTTTCTGAACTTGGAACCTGAAAAGATCTTATTTTAGATATAATGGTTGCTCTAGAAGTGGTAAGTTATGCACATGCAAAAAGGATGTACTTCACAGCGTGTTTTCTATTTCCATCTCCTAACATCGTGAGCTGAAATAAAAGCTAAACATGACCACTTGAACAGTTTGAAATACTGTAACTCGCTTCAGGCCTCTCCAGTCTACCACAGTCTTCATAGTTTGTTATCTCCACTTGAATGCCATCACTAGATAGTACACTAAAGCCTTCTTTTCACCTTAGACATATGTCGTGGTTTCAGCCCAGCCGGTAACAAAGCACCACGAAGCCACTCGCTCACCCCCCACCCCCTCCCCTGACCACGT
>VYZV01043779.1:571511-584696 GCA_013401275.1 Pandion haliaetus | reverse complement strand
CCTCTGCAGCCCCCCCTCCCCTGCCACCAAAGAAAACCACACCACACAAACCCATAACAACATATGAATTGCAACATGTAGTGTTGAGGGAACAATGTGCAAACTGAGATTGCAAGCCTGGAGCCCCCAACAGAAGATTGCAGGACTTCGCTGTCCAATGCTATCTAGAGAGTGGGAGGACAAAGTTACCAGTGAATCTTTCTGCCTTGCAAGAATGCAAGAGTTACCTTGATGGTACTCAGTGGTGGAGGTTTTACTCTCAGCAGGAAGAAATAGCACTTTATGCGTTCCAGGAAAACTGCTCCCTCTAAGACTAGCCTATCTACAAAAAGGCTTTCTGCTCAAAATGACGTGTTTGGGGGTTTTTAACTGAGCACTCTGGCAGTCTGGAGTCATAGTATCGCTGGCTGCCAGATTCCATTTATGCACGTGGTGTTACTACAAGATTTTTCAAACTGTTAGCCATGTAATACAAGCATGAAGGCTACTGACAGGCTGGATTTCTTCCCACTTGTACTTAATTACCCATAGCAGAGGCTCTACAGTGAGCTCTCCTGCATGTCTGAGAAACCAGTCCTGTCTTGTAGCAGAGTAAAGTCAAAGAGCAAAACACATAGCTAAACTCTGGGCAGCACTTGTGTCTTCAGTTGCCATCCATATAGTCAGTTTTCATCCATATAGTCTGGCAACAGGTACAGTGTCCTGGTTGCCACATAACCAAGACACTTCAGACACAAAACTAAATAAGTAATTTTCTGTATTATCAGGGGGGAGAGATGGGTTTCTCCAGAGGGCAGTTCAGAACAGACTGGTATTCCACACCACCATCCAGAGAATCGCACTCTAGCCCTCTAGGCTTTATAGTTAGGCAGTTAAAGTTAGGCAGTGTGGAGATACTCAGCACCACCCCCTGTAAGTAACTGAGGTTCTTCCATAACAAACAAACATATAAGCACTGTGCAGGCAGACTTATACCATGCTTGAAAAGTGTCTTTGAGTTAGTGGGGTGCCCAGCCCTTTGAAAATACCTATTTCTCTACATTACATGGGGAAAACACCCAGGTGACTACCACAGATCAGATGCACAATTTTTCCATGACTAAACTGAAATGAGATGAATCCCCCCTAAAAAGACAGCTCTGTTACACAATTCAAATTAGGTCAGCAGCCGGCTGAATATTCAGGGTAAGATTATGTACCATTCAGATTGTGAAAGGCATATTTTCCATATGGGAATTCCTATCTCCTTACAAATCACTACTGAAGTTTGGGTATCGTTGTATGTTTACCAAGGAGATCTGTTGTGCCTTGGACTTAAAATGATGCAAAGAGTAGTGGGAGAGGAGCACTTCCTCTTCTGAAGAGAAGCTACACAATTTTAGGGCCAGTGCTCTTTAATGTTTTTAGTCATGATCTGGATGCAGGAATCAAATGTACATTGTTTGCCGACGATACTAAACTAGGGGGAGCTGTGGACTCCCTCAAGAGTAGAGAGGCTTTACAGAGAGATCTGGATAGACTAGAGAGCTGGGCAGTCACCAACGGTATGAAATTTAACAAGACCAAGTGCTGGATTCTCCACCTGGGATGGGGTAATCCTCGTTATACATACCAACTGGGGGATGAGAGGCTGGAGAGCAGCCCCATGGAAAGAGATCTGGGGGTTTGGGTTGATGGCAAATTGAATAGGAGTCAACAGTGTGCCCTGGCAGCCAAAAGGGCCAACCATGTCCTGGGATGCATCAAGCACAGCATAGCTAGGCAGTCGAGAGAGGTGATTGTACCACTCCACACTGCACTGGTGCAGCCCCACCTCGAGTACTGTGTGCAGTTTTGGGCACCTCAATATAAGAAGGACATCAAACTGTTACAGTGTGACCAGAGCAGGGTGATCAAGATGGTGAAATGTTTTGAGGGCAAGACTTATGAGGAGCAGCTGCGCTTACTCGGTTTGTTCCGCTTGAAGAAGAGAAGGCTGAGAGGGGGACCTCATTGCTGAGGGGGAACCTCATCGCAGTCTACAACTTCCTCAAGGGGGGCAGTGGAGGGGGACGTCCTGATCTCGCTGGTGACCCGTGATAGAACATGAAGAAATGGGATGAAGCTGCATCAGAGGAAGTTCAGATTGGACATTAAGAAAAGATTCTTCACTGAGAGGGTGGTCAGTTCCTGGAACAGGCTCCCCAGGGAAGTGGCCACAGCACCAAGCCTGTCAGTGTTCAAGGAGTGTCTGGACGATGCTTTACTATGGTTTAGTTTTAGGTAGTCCTGCGAGGAGCAGGGAATTGGACTCAATGATCCTTATGGGTCCTTCCAACTTGAGATAGTCTGTGATTTATAATTCTATGAAGAGGTGTTCCTCCATACCTGGGAAGTTGAGGACAAGCTCTGTCTTTGTTGTCATGCTGGGGTCCAGCATGGAGGGAACAGGGCTGTGTTTAGATGCTAGGAGAGGAATAGGAAACAAAGAAGGGGACAGGGCAAAGGCATGGACTGCTTGGCTTTTCTTGCAAAGGTGGCATTCATCATACTTCCACAAACAATGAGTGCAAGACATATCTCCAAGGGACTGTCTCCTGGACAGCAGAGACTCTGAAGAAGAAGTGGGGTCATAGAGGGCAAACAACATCAGTCTCCAAAACTAAGGGAAAACAAAATGAATGCAGTCCTTCAGTGCATAACTTCAGGACTGGCTAGTAAGGACAGGAAGACAATTTTATCTCTGTATAGGAGCCTTAATCTATGGCTTCATATTTGTCTCTATGCTCCTTCTAACCCCAAGTTTTTTCCACATCACTGTGCTTACACTGAACATTCAATAACTGTGATGGGGCGTGTGAGTTCCCCTCATCCATGTTACGAAGAACTGCTTGGCAAGTAATCTCTAAGTATCACTAAATTCCTGATAAGCTGCTGTACTCAGCCCAAGGACAAGAAACTGTCCAGACATTTGCATACAAATTTTCTACCAGTGGCTTTTACAATAGGAGCTAGAGTTGGGCAGTTGCAGCATACATTTATAAAGCATACAGCTGTGTTCAGTGATAAGATAAGAGGTTCTTTTGTAGAGACAACAGCAAAAGCTTTGCCAGTGACTGAAATGACACTTTTATCTCATCATGAAAGATGCCCCTTCCAGTGGAAGTCTAGCTGGCATGACGTTATCAGTTGAATTGGTTTTTTTTTCATGGAAATGAGAGGGAAGAATCTTGCTGATTTATGAAGTAATCTGTCCGTTTTTTTATTATTATTTGTAACATTAAAAGAAAATTAACTGCTGCAGAAAGATTTTATATCCACCTATAAACTTGGTTATCAGCATCCCACTATTATCCAATAAATAAATAAAACAAATAACTCCAAAGCTGGAAATGGAATATTTAACTTCACGGTATCAGAGTGGAGATGCTCTGGTTATGGCTGAGCAGAAACTTGCATTATAAAGCTATTTTTTATGATTATTTTGATGCTTGTAATTTTCTGAAGCAGAACTTTCCCAGGCTTTATCTAAACTTGCAGGCACATTTGGGTGTTAATTTGTTAAAAGTCTGTAACCTCTTTCTCAGTTGCTTACTACCAAAGAGAAGCACTGAGAAATCACCCCATAACTGTAAAGTCATCCATTAGGGAATAATTTTGTGGTTTTCATATACCATATAAATTTGTTCTCACCTAGCTTTAATTAAGCATCTAGTTTAAGCTCATCATGTAGCTCTATCACTAGTGACTGATACAAACCCTAAGAGGACAACTCTTTTCACCCATGATGACACCTATTTTCCGTTCACTTTTGAAGTCTCAGTGTTGAGCTTGGATGAGCTGGTGACTTGATAGATAGTTTGAATTAGATGAGATAAATTCCACCCAGAATTTAAAGAATGGCTTTGGTCTCAACTTGTAGGGTAAGGGTCCAAGACTTATCAACGCACCATACCCCCCACTTCCTAATTAACAGTCAAGTTTATCTCACTCATCTTTAGCAGCTTAAGGGTTGGGCAATCTATCTTATCTATAGTCAATGGAGTGAAATAGGTACTTCCAGATAGACGTTTTGAATATACAACAACTGCTAATGCCGGTGACCAGGCTGATCTGCATAGATATCTGTGGAAACAATAATTCACATGCTTAAGCTTTATAATGACAGGGACCCTAAGGAAAAGCTTATGGTCACAGAAAGTGCTGAGAGCCATTCCCAGAACACCATCATGGCAGAGCAGCTGGACCCCTCCTCTGAGCTGCTTTCCAAGACAGCATTCCTTTCATGTTATTATAATATTCCACATATGATCAAGGAAACAAAACTTGCCTGTGATACTGCAAGGCAAATCATGACAAACTCAATCAAATCCTATTAGTACCATTCAGATGAAATTTCTGCTGAAATTCACATGAGAAATTACTAAGGATAGGCTATGTGCAAAATGTAGTAGATTCTCCTGATACACAAACCATAGATTTGGATTTTCTTTTCCATGTTAATTTATATTCCTTGCAGTAAAAAGAACACCTGAAGCCTTTAGTCAGGTATAGACAGAGGTGGTAAGAACTGATGGTGGTAAGAATCTTATTTTCTTTTAAATGAGTTAAAGGTATTATTCACCTGCAGATTATTAAACGTACTTTGCCTAGGTAAAAATTTAATATTGCAGGGTATGGCGCTAAATATTGTATAATACAAATGACAAGTAACAGCGTGCCTCATTATTACACTCTTACATTCAGTAACAAGATAACTTACCAACTGTGCACGTCTGCTCTGGTCTTCACAGTGTAACTAATCTATGCCTTAGAGATCAGACCAGACCTCTTGCCCTTTAATTTTGAAATCTCAGAGTTCTGTTCAGGTAACTAATACCTCACCGGGCCAGCTACTGAAATTTCATCCATAGGTACATAGACAGAAAAAAATCCATCTTTGCAGCCTATCCAACAGCATAGTTTTATAGGGCACAGATTTGACCTCCTTTACTCTGAGAGTAGAGACAATTACTCTTCTCAAAAAGATGAGGTGAATATTATTGAGCCCTAGAGTTCACACTTCAGCTAATGACTGTTTTCCAGAAAGCCATCTATGGGAAATATCAAGACTTTTTCCATTCCTTGCGTGAGTGTACTGCCTTATATATAAACCAACTGCAGTCCAACATAGCATATCAGAGGGATTTTTGTCTGTTCTCACATGGTCAAAGTCCTACTGCCTTTTTTTCAGCAAAACTTCCAAAACTGGCTGTGCAAATTTTGTTAGGATAAGGACAGTGAGGTTGGTGAGCAATGGCACTGCACAGCAGACACTGAATTTGAGCTTGAACAAAGATCGGAATTTCTTTTCCACCAGTTCTGACACTTTCTTCCCTTTTAAATCAGGTCAAAAAGCTGAAAGAGCAGAATAAGCTCTGAAAAAAGATCTGAAAACTCTCTGAAGTATTTTTTTTGATACATAAAAATGAAAGGTTCTGCTGTTCCCAAATTGAAAGGTTTTATTTAAAATTAAGGTGACATTGAAGTCCATCTGCCCAAGGAGCCATGGCACATATTACAATTCCAATTGCAATGCCTGTGATCCTCGTTCTACCCTTGGATGAGGCTACCTGGCAGATTATGAGACCCCTATGTACTAAAATGAGACACAGAGCTCAGTGAAAAAGAAGATTTACACTGTGTTTTAACCTCAAACTTCTGACATCAAAACATTTCAGTGGATGACAGTGTTTTATTTTTGAGTAAAATCAATTTTGTCTAAATCCAATATAGCTGGGATGTATTTTTTTCAGAAGAAAATTAGGAAGGCAGAAGGGTGTAGCAAGGAAAGCCAGACTTCCTCAGGAAATTATTTATTTTGCTGAAACAGCATTATCTCTAGAAAAATCATTTCAGTGGAAAATTCACAACATTCAGAATGACATAGAATTTTTTGATGCTCCCTTTCCACAAAGAAACGAGACGCTAATTCATTCCCAAGAGAACTGGAGGGATTTGTTATTTGTTTTGTTTTAAAGGAGGATGTATATTCAGTCCCATTGGAACTGAAAGAACATCTCAGACATGAATAAAGATGCATTCCAAAAGACGTCAAGAGTAAAGCTTTTGCAGAGCCAGCCTCTTCAAGAGCTTGTTACAGCCAGTGCTTTCAACCAATAGCTTTAATAAGAGCNGGGGGGAGAAGAGAACTTCATAGCATTTGGTATAATATTATGAGCACAGCATTAGAAAAACCGTGCATCTGTTTTATAGGTGGTTTATATTCTTGTGTGTGCATTTTATGCACATAAAAATTAACAACCTTTGACTACCCATTTGTATTTATATCTGCAGTACCAATGGGTGCAGTTCTAGTTTCTCTGTCCCAGGCTTGCTAAGCATCCTAATTTGGAAAGAAAACGCCACATAACTCTCCAGGGGAACATGCACAATGTCAATGTCTCTTGATTCCTAGACATTCTAATGTCGCCAGTGGGAAGACTACAGTGAAGGAAATCCCACTGGCAGTGAAGCACACTACAGATAGAAATGCCAGTCTTTGCTTTTTCTGTTTGAACCTATCAAGGTATAACTAACTGCAGTCTGAGACTGGAGTGGTCTTTCTGCTTTGAGGTAAAGAACATATTTTGACTTTGTAAATTAAAAAGATCACGGCACAAGATGAGCTCAGAAAACTATATTCACACCATGACTGCTTCCCCAGTGGTCCTAATCAGGGCTGGCTGGATTCCCCCAGACACCTGTTGTTCAAGAGTACCTGGACAAGAAAGGGCTCTCTACCCCAGTTTCTTCTCTGAGGACACTGGAGTTCACCGCTGCCTTACAGAAAAAAAACCCAACAAAACCCCACAGCAAAAAACCAAGGCCTCCAGAGAAACACTGGTACGAACACCTGATTTCAGCTAGTGGGACTATTATTGTGATATTTTTAAGAGAGATTAAAAAAAGATAATTTTCTCCTCTGCTACAAATTGCTGCAGTTAAAATGTTCCAGGTGGCATGCAGCTGGTTCAATTCAACTATTTCCGTTTGCAGATAGATTCTTTTGCTGTGAGGAAGTTGCTAGTTGTTTTTCTGATAAATTCAAGATTTCTTTTGAGCCTGCTGTGCTGTGGGGGAGCAGGGGAGTATCTCCAGGGAGAAAAATGAAAAGTTTCTGACGTGCTGCATCCAGTAATACAGTCAAACTGCATCTGCCTGGGATTGCCAGTGTGTAGTTCTGATGTTAGCCTTTCCTTACCAGGAACGGGCAGAAGTGAGATAGTGGATTATGATGGAAAGCTGTTTTCAAAGAAGTATTGGTGAGGAAAAGGCCATGTCACAAACTTCAGGTGAACATTGAGTCAGTTGAGCTGGTAAATCCTCTTCCCAGTCTGTGTGGAAAAGTCCCGTATGCCCCAAAAATGCATTGGACAAACCAGAACGTTTGATAAGGGTGTCTGAGACTGCTGTCGAGACTGGCTGTGCCCAAGCCCTGTCCCTGTACCCAGGCATGGGGGAGCACACTGGGGCTGTCCACGAGCACACAAGGTCTCAGAGCACTCCAGAGGAAAAGCCACCCTGGAGGCAGACCTTCGAGAACAATGAGGAAATAGTCAAGGCATCCACGTGACAGAGAAATATGAAATGGGGCAGAATTTCCTTCACTTTAGTTCTTCTTGTCAGCTGTGAAAACACTGCAGGTCTACTTAGTTATTACAGAAACTCTCCTCCACAACACCAATGGCTCCTTTGCAGAGTTTACATCAGAGAAATAAGAAATATATTTCAGCTTGAAAATGTGTTTTGCCAAGCAGGGGTTTCCGTTTGTTTATTTGTTTGTTTCAGCAAGATGAATAGCACCCAACTTAAAAAAAAAAGCTATAACCTTTGTACATTTATTTTGTTCATGTTTGCCGTGCTGTGGGGTGAGTTTACCTTGGCTAACACATGCTCACAGGAAATGAAATAAAAACTGCATGAGGAGGAATATCTCCAAAATGAGCAAAGCAATAGAGATTGTTCTTAGCAATCAATACTGGTTGTGTGCAACAGTGGAAAGGAACTAGGTCTTGGTGCTACTGTGCTGCTTCTTGTCTTGGTCTGACTTACAGTTAATAAGTTGTAGGAAAAAATACTAAGGGAAAAAAGTAAACAAAAGGCATTTCTCTCAGGAAGAATGGGAATGGCTTTTTCTGTAGAGGTTAAATCTCCCCTATTATTAAAAAGCAAAGAGAAATGGCTGCCAAAGAGACAGAGCCAACAGGTGATGTAAATTGTCAGTAGCTGAAGTAAGAGCCCCCCCCACTTTCCAAGGGCACTGTCACTAAAAGCTGCAGTCTCATCTCACCTACCAAGCCCCTTGTTCCCCTCCCTGCAGTTCCTCGTTCCAAATTAATCTCATTTTTTCCCTTTCCTTTTTGCCATGTTAATTTTACGTTGGAGCAGGTCCTCCCACCTCCCTCAGATCCCGGCTGTTGCAGGGCTGGGAATGAGCAGAGAGGGGCTGGTGAGCACAAAAGGCTGCTTTTCTGGGCTGGACCCATCTATGCTGGCTTAAAGTGTTTGTCAAGCAGAGCTTTACTTCCAGTCTTGCAGGCTTGGACTCTGACTCTTAATTAGATTGTGTTCCCTTCAGACCTCTCTGGCATTACAGGGCTCCTTTGCAGAGTCAGAAAGTTATAAAGGGCAGTTTATCCTGTGACATAGAAATATATATTTTTTCCCCAATATTGGACAATTCAGGTTTTTCATTATAATAGCGTTCTCCAGATAACATTAGTGCAGAGATTTTCTTTTTTTTTGTATAGGAACAATAGTTTCTGACTAGGCCTTAGAGAATACTAAATGTGTTACTTTACAATAATCTTCAGGAAGCAGGAAACTGTTGCCGAGACAGTACTTCATATTTTATGATGATCTTAGCAGCTAGCAAAATGTACACATTTATAAAATTATGAATCAGTTATCAAAAAGAGCAATTATCAGAAAGAATCTTCTCTGTGTTACGAATACAGCTTTGGAGGGTGCTGTTCAAATAACCTGAGAGAAATTCCATGCTCATTTTTCTATTGAAGTAAACAGGGTCCGATTGTACCTGGTATGATTTGTGTTGCAGAATTCTGGGAGTCCCCTTGAGAAAACTTTCCAACTCTACAAAAGTATTACACATAATTACATGGCATAACAGCTCTGCATTTGCACTTACTGCATTTCTGAAACTGGCTGTTATAGAAGTGCAAAGTTGCATTAACTAACGAGCAAGTTTGGTCACATGTGTGCAGCTATTTCACTGTAATTTTCATCTGCTGCCTTGAAGATGTTTTCTTCAGATTGTAAGATGCTATATTCCAGTCACGAATCCATCCAGACAGCCAAAGCCTGCTTTTGGTCCCAAATTTGAAATGACTGAGCTCTTTTTTCTAGCCCTTCGATATCAACTTCAGCTTCCCGAAAAGAAATTGGAACAGACTTCTTGTCGTTTAACCCCAGCCTGCAACTAAGCACCATGCAGCCGCTCACTCACTCCCCCCCCCACACACCCAGTGGCATGGGGGAAAGAATTGGGGAAAAAAAAAGTAAAACTCATGGGTTGAGATAAGAACAGTTTAATAGAACAGAAAGGAAGAAACTAATAATCATAATGATAACACTAATAAAATGACAATAATAATAATAAAAGGATTGGAATATACAAGACAAGTGATGCACAATGCAATTGCTGACCACTCGCCGACCGATGCCCAGTTAGTTCCCGAGCAGCGATCTCCTCCCAGGCCAACTCCCCCCAGTTTATGTACTAGACACGACATCGTACGCTATGGAATACCCCTTTGGCCAGTTTGGGTCAGCTGTCCTCGCTGTGTCCCCTCCCAACTCCTTGTGCCCCTCCGGCCTTCTTGCTGGCTGGGCATGAGAAGCTGAACAATCCTCGACTTAGTCTAAACACCACTTAGCAACAACTGAAAACATCAGTGTGTTACCAACATTCTTCTCATACTGAACACAAAACATAACACTACACCAGCTACTAGAAAGACAATTAACTCTATCCCAGCTGAAACCACGACAAGACTAAAAGGAGTTGCAGAGAAATATCTGACTTTTTATAATCAGCTTCCCTTTGCATGCTAAGCCAGGATTTGGGGGCTGTAGCCAGCAAAACATAAAAGTACCTGCAGGGCAATCCAGTGCCACTAAAATTTGTCTCTTGACGTGAGGGTATTTTGGAAATGACTTGCCACTTATATACAACAGAATGTGAAAACCCGATAGCTCTGTATTGCTCTTTCAGATCCCAATATTCTGACTTCATTTGATTTAACAAATGCTTCAGTAGCCTGGGCTGAATACTAAGAGCAATGAACAAAAGTTCCTGAAGGCAGAATCCAGCATATTATTGAGAAGAATTACCACTAAACAAGCTTCTGAAATTCATTTTTCAAAAACAAGAACTTCTCCTAGGCTTTCGTACATATATGCCCAAGCTTTTGAAAGTTCGTGCTGTCAGATTTTCTCACTCTGATGCAAAGTTGGTTAACTTTGCCAGAGTGGAATTGGCAATTCCAGCAATTTTCTCCATTTCATTCTCCATGAAGCCAGGAGGTCTGAAAGCTGGGGAATTGTTTCCCCTTAAAGTATGTTTTAGACAATTCACATATGTGGTGTTCAAGATATGGGTGGAAGTCTGCTTTGCTTAGCTGAATAGCAGAACTGGGCCTTCTGCCACCATCACATTCTCACAAACAGGTTGGCTCAGGTTCTAGCACTGCTAAAATGGAGGAAAACAAACCTACTTTTCATGTCTTGTGAATCAATACTTGACCCTGTGTCTTGCCTATACCACCCTAGGCTGCAACCTGTTTTAAGCATAGAGAAAATTAATAAAAAAAACTTTAATTCCTTGATGGTAGTTCTAATATGGCATATTCTTCTTCATTTGGCTGCAGGCAGAAAGTCCAGTGAATGTCTGAAAAGCAAGGTGTTGCCAGTTCTACCACATGCTTCTCACATTTTTGATGACTGTACCATACTTGTGTCAGAAATAACCGCAAGAAATGTGGTTACCTCAGGCAATACAAGACAAGTTTTCAAGTGGATCTACAGTAGGTTTTGGAACAGAACCATGCTCCTAGCTGTAGCAAAAATCAGTCCACAGCTCTCCCAAACAAGGGTTTTAATTACACTGCACTGCAGCAGATTCAGCTGAAGTCTTTGAGAAGACACAACTCTTATGCTTTAAACAGCAGAGGCTCAGCCCAAAGCTTCAAGCCTTACTGGAACTTGTGCCTGGTGTAGACTGAGATCCTGATTCCATACGGTTTGGAAGAAACTTCTGACATGATGTTTCAAAGGTCTCCTCTGTTCTGGCACGATGTCAGAGAAGACAGTCCCTTAAAATGAGTGTGTCGTTCTATGCACGTTCCACAATGGGGGGCTTACTGTAGAGTTGTTTTTTGGTATACAAAAAAAGATTTAAAACAGTCATTAAAAGTTTATTGAATCTAATTCCTTTCAGCACTAAATTCCAGAAAAGGTCCTTCCAGGGAAACCATGGTTTTTTATACAGGAATGAAAAATAAACAAACAGACCCTTTTAAGCAGAAAAAAAAAATTAAAACCTGGGGCTAGCCTGACAGGATGGGATATGACACAGATGGGTATCTCAGTCCTGAGGGCTGCTCTTACATTTGCCAGCAGATCCAAGGCTCTCCTATGCTTCACCCACAGTAGGCCCAAGTAAACTAATCTTTCCTTAACATGATCGTGGCTGTGTTTTCAGCCCCGTTGCCCAAGAAATGTAAATAGTTTCTCTACTCTAAGAATAATTTTGAATTAAACTCAAGTGTGGACACAAACTAGGTTCCAGTTGTACTTCCTTTCCATCTGCCTTCCAGGCCCCTCTCCACTTTGGAGCTCCTAAGGCTGTGGTTGTTTTTTTGTAGTAGCCAACCTGTTGTTGATTCAGCTTCAGCTTCATTTCTCTAGGACTCTCAGATCTTTCTCCAAGGGCAGCTGCCTCCTGTTCCAGCATTTGCCCCTTTTACTGCTTGAGTGAAGCTTGTCCTTATTGCAATCCATCCATTCTATTTATTTTATCTCTTTGAACCCATCTGCCAAGATTTTTTGAGTGTTTGAATGTTAACCTTCTCTTCCAAAAATTTTGCAGCCCTTCTCAGCTCATCTACAAAATGTCACAGTCCTGTTTTATAGTCCATTATACAGGTCACCAGTGAAACCTTTGAGCAGATCCTGAAATGGTTCACTGCAGAGCCCTGATCAACCTTCCTGACAGTGTACTATTAAAAATCCTGTCCACAGTTCATTGTACGGTTTTGCTCCCAACCTGTAGGAGGATCTTCTAGGCTATATTAATTAGCTTTTCTTTTAGGGTTGAGAAGAGGGAGCTCTGATATCCCAGTCCCATTTTGGGGTTTTTTTTTTGCTGATCTTGTGGCCATGATAAAGCCTTTACCTTTATCTGTCTCACCCATTGTCAGAGAAATGTGGGTAATGCTATTTTCTCCTGTGCCTCACAGTTGTGCTGCAGGGCTTCATCACCTGAATGTGAGATGCTCTGAAGATAAGAACTTTGCCAGTAAGTGCTTCAAATTTATATGAGTCCTAGTGGAGAGCATCCTTTTATATAGAGAGAAAGAACATCATTCAACTTTCATCTCCTATGCAAGCTGAACTATTTAATTTCATTACTTCAGGGAATACCAGCAAGAAAACAAACACCAAAGAAATTCTTAAATCAAGGCAATATTCATCCCCTCCTTACCAGCCACAACTCAGTTCAATTGCTGAGTTTGCAGGAACTCTAAATGCTTTCCTTTGCCTCAAAATACCACTTCTTTATCAATTTTATCTCTTACAGTTTTAAGATACTCCCCCTCAGTGCACTTGCAAACACCTTGCACTGGACTCCTCTGCCACCCTCTGTCTCTGATTTAGAGCATAATTTCATGAATGACAAGAGATGACCTCTCTCTTGCTTCCTGCGTGGGCTGTTCTCAGCTGGCTTGTTCAGCACAGTTCTGGTCTTTATTGCATAGTGCTTCATCTTTATAGCTGTTATCAGACATTTATATCACTTTCCTTGTATGCAGGGTATTATTGGCAGAGGGTCCTTTGTACAATGCATCAAACATATACTGGAAAATTGCTTTTGGCAATGATTCTGGTTTTGGTTTTTTTGGGGTTTTTTTTTTTTTTGGTTCA